>JAWWEQ010012262.1:0-40196 GCA_035583055.1 Torymus tubicola | reverse complement strand
ATAAAAGCGTCCATCGATGAATTTATGAATCGATCTTTTGTTGTTATAGGTGTGTACGTGATGTACACGCGGTGAGCTTCATTCGGGCGTGGCGATTTATAACGAGTGATGCTGGTGCCGTACCATACACACACACACACACACACACACACACACACACACACACAGACGGATGTTATAATGTTGTTGAGATCGTAAACCGTTGGATCTGATTGAGCTCTGCGGCGTGAGTGAGAGAGAATAGATTGACAGGTGGCTTTTCAGTGCATGAACGGTTAATATATACGCATATGGCATCGCGTGGTGTCGTGTTGCTCTCACGGCGTGTGTAAGAGAATATATATAGGTCTGATATTATGGATTTTAGTTACGCGTGTAGGTCAATGTGGATGGTTCTCCATGTAAAATGTAAATTCGTTGTGCTATGTGGTATATATCTAGTCGATCGCGTGCGGCTCATTATGTGCACTAGATTTCGAAGTTAGAGGATGAAATTTATTCGGTTAGCCGTGAAGTTTTGTGGGTATATTTTAATTCGATTTAATTGTTGATGGTGCAATTCTGGTGTTGCCTTACGTTAAACTTCAAATTGTACATATTTACATTTTTGGTATATGTTGTCCACGCTAATGCAGGCACTGATCGAAAAATGTAGGGAAAAATTCTCATGGTTTCTAGCGATTTGGCAATATCAACCGAAAATACAAAATTTTCCATTGAAACATAGTGAAAATAACTAAATACATAGGGAAAAATTTGTATTTTTGGTTGATGTAACCAAATTACTATAAAACGTGAGAATTTTTCCTTACAATTTTCTATCAGTTCGAATATTTATCCTCAAAGTATGGTGTTGAAAAGTTCGCTAAAACGTTCATAAAATATTTAAAAGACATTTTTCTACAAGCTGCGCGATAATTATAAAACATATCGAGACTAACCAGAATTAGGTCCTAATTAATTCCCAAATAATTGGAACAACCTTAATAGACTATACGGCCATGATGAAGCCTATAAATATATATAAAATCTCGCTCATATATATTTCGTAGGTCAACTATATGCGTTACCGCCCAAATTCGACAAAGCCTCCACTACATATTAATATTCAATGCCACAAACCAGAAACCCGTCACGTATACAATTTTTCAAATCAAACACACATATATATAACGACACATATTTATTTCATCAAATATCAACCCACGAATGATCAACCTATATATATAAAAATAGAATCCCCACTACTACTACTACTACTACAAATTTGAATAACAAACCATTCCTATAAACGCATGCCAATCGAAATATCTCAAATCTTATCCCAACATATACATATACATATACACTTTTCTCCTCGTCGACAAAGCGCTCACCACCCACCCACCCGCATACATGTACAATGACGCGCGCGCGCGAGTATATGTCGAGCCTTCTGTGCGTTTTCTCTATCTAGCGTATGTATATACCTACCTATGCGCATAGCTTGCGCGAGCGTCGAAATTCCCGACGTGTATATATATATATATAGCTATACCGTACAGAGAGAACGCAATGCCGCGCGCACTGCGCCGCGTCGTATATACGGCCGTCCTTGATCGCGTATATGCCGGAGGTTCACCGAGCTCGTATAATATATATATGTATATATATGCGTTAAGGTAAATATATGCGATATATATATGTATACAATCTTGTGTATAGATACAGATACTATATATATACTGTCGCTGCTTGCTACCTGCTACTCTCGGTGTCTGCGAGAAAACGAAACGAAACAAAACTCGTTTATAATGTGTTTGCACACACACACGAGCGCGAGAATGGATAAAGTTCGCGTATATATATATATATATTATATATGTACATGAGAGAATGGTTCAGAGGTGTGATGAGGAAGTCGTGTTATGATTGAAAAATATCGTCTGGCTGTAAGATTCGACGGTATGATAGTAATGGATTTGTTGCGTATTTCTTGTACGCGTGAGACGCAGGTTCCGTTGTTGCTTCATTGATAAGATACGGTGCGGTGGCAAGAAGTTATTATTTCGCTTAGGGTTGGTACGTGTATATATAGGTATAGGATTGTTGTAATGGAGACTGTGGATATGGGTGTAATACGTGTAATGTAGTAGTAATGTTGAAAAGTGGTTGTTGATGGTTTTTGTAAGTTACAAGGTAGAGGAAGATTGATAGCCGTATAGAAGAAGTTTTATGATGAATAAAAATTTGTCAAAATTTTATTTTTATGTGGGTTTGATTTGATTTAATTGAAATAATTTTTCAAACGCATTTTACATTTTTTAGGATGATTATTTAATAATACTTGAAGTAAATTACTTACTATTATACACTACAATCCTAAAGTAGATTTATGTAAGATGTTAAATTATGCTAAGAATCAGGTACAGTTTAAAAAAAAATTAGTCAAATAATATTATTATAATGCATGCAGGAGAAAGAGACCTGTTTTGTTATTGTGAATAAATAAATATTATATACCTTTCACAATGATTAGATAAAGTATGCCAAACATACTCTTACATAAAAATATAATATATTTTTCAAAACCTTCGGTATAAAAAACATTTACATTTTAGGTTGAAAGAACAGGATCAAAATCACCCGCGCCTATATATAATTTTCGTATATCCAATTAGTATATTTGTCTCGCCAAATAACCGAAACAATTAAAAATGATGGATCGCGGTACATTTTTCCATAAGATAACATGATCGAGAAAATATATTTGTATAATTCACGTCGTTACACTCATTACACCGAATTTTATAAACGTATATATACCCAAAAATTTACCAAAATTATGCATAATGCATCTTTTCATTCGACGTTGAACCAAAGCTACACTATATATATATATAGAAATTTTCATCGAGAACGAGTTTTACCCTTATACAGTTATATCCACGCGTGCATTATTCGATTATACTCGTATCACGAGCGTCCATCGGTTCACGCTGCATAAGCGCCATTGAAAAATCTAAATCGTCGTTGAAAAACGAGATAGAAAACTCCTTACGTATAATACAGGATAGGCTTAACAGATCGTCGCGTATATATATAGGTATATACATCTCGAGCCGCACGGTATAGATATATACAACGTTGACATACAGCACAATGGACGTATAAGCATCAAAACTGGAACGTTTCTTTAACGTGCACATATATATACGTATATTGTTGGCGCTTCGAAAAAAAAAAACATGACGTTAACTAATGATTATATATATATATATATATATATATATATATATGCGCGTTACACAAATGATCACGCGAGGAGCAGACGTTTAACGGGATTCGTAAATCCGGGACTCCGACGCAAAAGGGTATTTTACATATACTACTTGAGCTTTTTGTGCGGTTGCCTGAAAGGTTTGAGTTTATTTTAGAATACGCTGATTACCGAGTATAAGTGCCGTAATTTTAAATCGATTATTACTGAAAAAGCTGATTATGTCGAGAGGGGCTTTTTTTTATATCATTGTTGAGGCGATGGTATAGTAAGAAGGTTGATTTTGTTTAGAATCAAACTGTATAGCATTGAAAAATTAATTTTATTTTAATATATATATATATATTGTTTAATTTAGGTTCTTAACCGTTTGCAAGTTATGAGCAAGCAGTAAAGATATAATGATTGTAATGTAAGTTGTTCTACTTTTTTTTTTTTGTTAATCTTCGTTAAAATTCCAAGATGTTTTTGGAAATATACAAGATAATTTATATATACAACATTTTTTTTTGTATATGTAATATATCCGAAATGTTTTTTTTTATCCATAATTTATAGTTGTTAACTCTCGAAGATTAATATATATATATACAAAACAAAAAGAAGTTTGAAGCGCTCTTTTGTGCGTTAACAGTTATGTGAAATTTTTCAGGTCAAACTTGTTAAAATCGAAGTGAGAAGTGGTTGTAGAGTAATAACTATATTATACATAAGAGTAAAGTATATACAAGCCGATCCGATTATACTTATTACACGCGGAGTTTTCCTTTAAAAAAATTTCTCAAATTAAAAAATTCTTTTTATCAATATATATATTCAACACAAAATTCTTGTTCCAAAAAAAAAACAATGCTCGTGTTCATACGACAATCAATTTTCTATATCCCAAAAGTTGTTCGTACGCAAGAGAGACGAATAAAAATATGAATTTTCAGTATTCCAAAGCGTCTAATTATCCGTCGTACTTACTACTCGTTATCACATATCTAGAAAGTCAATTTCTTCATTTTAAATAGGTATATATTGCTCGATACCTATATACAGCCAGAAAAACTGCGGCCACAATTGTAGCTGTAACCGCGTGCGTGCACCTGGGGGAGTAATTTTAGTCACTCTGAGACCCAAATTACTGTACACTCCGTGTTCAGATATATATATATATATATATATATATATACGTACAATATGTGATATAGCTTTCACGAGCGATTTCATCGTATACTATAACGTCACAACGACGAGGAAAAATTGTAGCTGTCAAAGTCACACATACACACCTATACTCGTACAATACGAGAGTCCCTGTAGCTACGAAAAATTATTTCTTTTTTTTTTTTCTTACATCCACATGTTAGATATATATATATATATATATAGTATAGGTATATACGAGCGTTAAAAACCAGTTTGAAGGTAACTCTTAAAGCTCCATGGCGTGGCGAACGCACGCGTTTATATATCCACTAAAAGTCTCCTTTTTTCTCTCTCTCTCTCTCTCTCTCTCTCTCTCTCGACGATTTTCTCCATATGCGCACGCGCGCAGCACACTTGTTGCAAGGCGACTTTTGGGAAAAAAAATCATCATCATCATCGTTCTATACATATATATACGCGGTTTTATTTCAATCCTTCTGCTATGGCCTTCCCAAGAATGCTATATTAAATTGTATACATATATACGTGTGATCGTGTAATGGGAACACAGCGCGTGTATGGAGTATACGGTATATTGTACGAATAAATTTAATTAATTTATATTATTACGCAACTTTTGTATAACATACGACGATGGGAGTGTACACACACACATATATATATATGTGTAACCACAATGCTTGTAACGTTAGTACAGTATAAGCTTATATATACATTGAGCTGATGTGCGCGGATAAGCGCGGGTAATTGAAGCAAAGGAATATTAAAAGATGTGAAACATCGTTCCTGGAAATGAGTAATAATCAAAGGGTACGTGTACGCGGAGTTGCATATTTCATTTCTTCTTTTTTTTTTTAAAGGTCAAACAATGGACTTGTTTTTAAAAAAGTATTACTATATATATATATATATATATGTTGAAGAAGAGAAAAAAATGGTCGATGTAATGAGAGGGTAAAGGTACAAAGGTACATTTTTTTTATAATTCAATTACACGTGTACATATACGAACGGAAATTATCGGTGAATATAATTCTTATAAACATACACATGCGTATAAGGAACACTTGCGACAGGTTTACATATAGTTTTTAATAAATTCATAACTAATAAAACTATGCATACGCAATAGCAATTAGGACAACCAAGTTCAATAATTGGCAATTGTGAACAGAGCGTATAAATAACAGATCAACGCGACAAACACGAATTCAAAATGTTCACCTATTCCCTGGTAACGCGCTTAGGTATTATATTTCTAGCCTGAAGTGGCAATTCACGCCTATACGTATATATCGAGAGCAAACAGATTACCGATTACAAAGTTTCAACTGATTACACAGTTCTCCTACTTAAAGTATAAGACTGCATTTCTCTCTCTCTCTCTTTAAATCTCTCGGAAAAGTCAAAACTGCAGGAAACCTCTAGTATCTTATATAGGAATGTCACTCACATATACTCTCCTATATCTCATTAGCCTTTTCTAACCACAGTGTTTCGATCACCTCCTCACTCATTCCCGCATATTAATCCCGCACACGCACGCATACACACATATACTGCGCACAGCAGCAGCAACAGTCAGTATACACATATATAGGATCCGCCTCGAATAAATTACGCGTTCGCTCATTTCCCGGCGAGTCAAATATAAAAGCTTCTCTCTCTCTCACATATGCATCGTGCGCGCTTCCACGTGCTGGACACCGTGTGAGCGCAACCACGTGTGTATATATATATATATACATATACGCGTGGTGTATTATATGGTACACGTGGCACGCAATACTATATGTATATATGTGTATGTGTTTCGGACAGGATTCCAATGCAGCTATACGGCGCGCAACTCACACACATACAACGTATATATATATATATATATATATATATATATAGGAGTCGAGGTAGTTTCGCGTTGCTCTACCACAGTGTATATATATATATATATATATATATGTGTGTGTGTACACGCATTATATACATATATATACACGTGGCCTGTACAGCACAGCAGGTAAAGTAAAGTAGTAGTAGTAGTAGTGATGATGGTGGTGGGGATAGAATAACGCGGCGCGTGAGCTCTGCGCAGGCAGGCAGGCAGCAGCGAACCTGATTGTGCGGGAGACCGAGGGAGAGGGGAGAGAGAGTGAGAACCAGTGGCGGGGCAAACCAGAATACACCGGCCGGTGGGGGAGGGAGAGAAGAAGAAGAAGAAGGAGAAGGAGGTGGAGGAGGAGGAGGAGGACAGGCATGGATGCAAGTACCGCTATGCCTGGAGTGGCCCCGGGCGAAACACATACCTACCTACCTACTCTTAGACCGCGGAGACGACGACGACGACGATTCCTCGCGCGCTCGATCGAGACTCTCTCTCTCTCTCTCTTATATATAGATAGATGCATGTGGTGTGTATATATACGCGAGAGTAAGAGAGAGAAGCAAGTGTTTTATATATATATATATATATATATATAGGAATGAGAGAGATGAAAGAGAAAGAGGCGCGCGCGCGCGTGATGCTGATGCTATATGTACGATCGCAAAGCGTTTCGGGAGAGGTCGCGCCGCGAGACGAGAGGAGTGCATTATAGGCAAGATTGAAGAGAGGAATCTCGTCGGTCCGGCTGTGTTGGAGAATCTGATGATGATGGGAGGAGGAGGAGGAGGAGGAGGTGGATTATATATGACCCCGAAAAGTTTTCGGTTATGATGATGGCGCTATATGTATGCGTGAAGTTTTTGATACCTGCAAGGTGGATTGTAGAGGCTTTAGATATATATTTGTGCAGGTTAAATTTAGAATTTATTATATATATATAGGAAACTGGATATTATTTTAGTAATGTAGAATTTGTGTTTTTATGTGTCGTTTAAATAAGTGAAAAGTAAATATATTTGACACACATAAATTGATCAGTACGTACCACAAATTATTCTTTATATATACAGCTCGCGGTTATATGTAAGATTAAAGCTACAGTATAACATTCATTCGACGTGTGTTTCAAGATTGGTCAATTTGAAAAAAAAAAAAAAAAAATGACGTTATATGCATATACGAAACTCGTTAAAGGATATATAATCATTAAAGCCGTGGCAATAGCTATGGAAAACTTCATGGGAGGATTACGTGAAACTACATGCATATGGCATTTTGCAAGACACTCCTCTATCTCTCACTTAACTATAATATATACGATTTTCAAAGGTTTCAACAAAGTTTCACAAGAGTTCAAGGGTTTTGACAGCTCTCCTGTATATATATGTATAGAAGCGATATAGGCTTGCTAGAGAAGCGAGTTTTCTTTTTTTTTTCTAAATTCTATACGCGATAGCAATTAAAATCGCTATCTCACGTATACGTATACACACATATATATACATTTGCTCGTCCATTAGAGGCACCGAATTCACGCGCTCTCGTATACGTATATATGCGATTGAGATCGCGTATAAGATGCAGTTTTTTCTGTACATATACGTATACGTGCGTACGTAAGTATACGCGCGTGGTCCACTAAATTACGAGAGCGAGATTTGATTTATTAGGCACGCACTTGAGATATGGTGTGTGTGTGTATACGTTTATACCGTTATTCTATGATCGCTGCGTATATATATATATACATACGCAGAGGAGATGGATCGTAAGAGTTGTTCGATCGTACAACGATTTTTCGACCGCTACGGTTCTCTTGGATCTCTTTTGCTCTCTTGCTCTCTCTAATGTGATTGATAAACGAGATACGCGCGCGGATATGAACGATGAAAAATGGTGATTCGATTGTGTTTGGGATATATATATATATATATATATATATCGCGTGCGCTCGCGTGTATATAACAGGCCTAGTTTTAATTATTATTATTATATTTGCCGATCAGTATATATGTAGAAATCGATTATATTCGTGCCTCTAAATTGATTTGTTTTACAAAAAGTTTCGTACATATATCTTTCGTTTATATATATAATAAGTATTCTATGCACTCCACATATATATACTATATATATTACAACTATTTGATTTTGTTCCTGAATCTATCCACGAAATCAATAACGATGACGAAACCCATGCGTCCGCATGAATTACGCTTGACACACATCCATCAGTCCTCTTAATTAATATAATCCACCTACATAATTAAATCAACCTCAAAAACAAAAACCCCACACTATACACACTCAACCTTCCATCCCACACCTAAACCTCCATATCATTACCCCATCATCCCCTATATAACCATGATCAACGCTACCCTCCTCTTCACCTTACAAAACAAACACCTCGCATACCGCACCATATCATCCTTACATACCACTGTACCAAACCCGCGCGTATGAGGTTATATCGATATACATATATATACACACGACGCGGCTAAATAAATCCGCAGCGAGTGGTGCACGACGACGCGCGGGAGAAAGTGCCGTCGCTGCGATGCTGTTGTATATATGTGTATTCAGCTATACATGCGCGTGTAATACATGTATATACGAAAGACGAAAGGAAGAATCAAGGTGAGCATGATGCGCGATGCGCACGTATATATATAGAGAAGAGAACTACGAGCTACGCGAACTCTCTCTCTATATGCTATATATACGTGTGTGTGCATATATATAAGTACTATCTGTACGCGACCGCGCGCTACTGTCTCTTTCTATACACAGTGCATCCACATACACACACACACATCTAAGTATATATGCTACTTGGTATATAAGCGGCCGTTCGTACACACATACACTTGCCCGTCCATTCATCCTCTCCGATATCGTTTTCCCCTCTTTCGTCGTCTCCTCTCTCTCTCTCTATTGCTGCTTCGCCTTTTCCTCTATATATATACACAACAGGTGCGCCTGCGCGTGAGCTTTTGTTTCCTTCTCTCTATATATCCTCGTGTCGTTGACTCTTTCTCGCTTGGCGCATCTTCTCTCTCTCCCATGCCAGCTCATTCACTCTTTCGTCCTTCTCTCTCTCTTCTTCGTTCCTCTCTTTTTATATACACACGCGGTATTACTATACTACTACTACTACTACTACTACTAATGCTATACCTCGTCCTTAGAGTATATAGCTATCGGCTGCTGCTCCTGCTGCTACTGCTACGAGATGTGGTTTTATTGTACCGGTCGGACCACGCGTACTTGTTTTTCTGTATACTGCACGTATATATATATGTATAGCGCCGTGTGCGCGTGCATCACTAGCTTGAGAGATTAACTTGAGAGTATTAAAATGCAGTCTCAGGACGTTGACTTATTATATAGGGAGGACACACGTGGAGGTATACTAAAACCGTCGAGATCTATATTTCTTCTAAAAAATATGTATATGTAAGGTTTAAGCTGTCTATATATACATAACAATAACCAAACAAAGACACATTCCTTTATTACATATATAACCAATCCATTTAATTGCCAAACTCTCTCTCTGTGCCCATGCCAATCCAGTCATTCACCCTATATCCCGAATCCTCGCTTATGCTTCACAACAACCTATATATATATATATCGATTTCGATCACACTCGACTGTTTGGCCCTCCCTCCGAAAAATCTCACCATCGATCTCTCTCTCTTCCTCATTGTCTCAACTCTCTCTCTCTCTCCATTCATCCGAAAACCTCCTTCGTTCGCTCCCTCATTAGCCTCGCAACTCGCTCTCTTTCATTCCGAACACTCGTCAATTCAATTGTCTTCCTCTTCTTCTTCGTCTTCTCCTTCTTATCGTTCCCCCCATATACCACTATATATATATATATATATACCCGCAACTTCGACTCATCCTCCACCACTACTACCACGTAATATCCCACGGCCCGAGACCCAACGAAGTTCGTCGTACCTCTACATACATATATATATGTGTGTATGTATGTGTGTGTGCACGAGGCGCACGTGTATCTCTATCTCTTGCTCTCCCTCTCCATGTATATAACCACCACCTCACTCGTGCACGCTCCTCTATATACCTATATATCTATACTATACATATCGGTGGGGTTTTCAAGCGAGCGAGCGAGCGAGCGCCAACCAAGAGCGCCACGCAAGCGAGGATCTCCTCCGCCGCGCGTTGTCTCTCTCTCTCTCTCTCTCTCTCTCTTTCCCACTCTTTAAACACTTGCTATCCTCTATCCTTGTCTGGTCGGCGTGTAATAGAGGGGCCTTACCTGTATACGCGAGGCGAGCGCGAGGCGAGCGATCCGAAGTGAGCCGAGCGCAACGATCGGGTACCCCTCAGTCCGAGGACTTTGTTCTCCGGCGCTGGCTGGCTGGCAGGCAGGCTCCTCGATCTCTGCTCTGCTCTGTCCTGTCCATATTATACATATATATATCTATATACATACATATATATATATATATACATCAATTTTGTTCGTCTTGTGTGCGTGTGCTGGTCTCGCGCGAGGACCCTGTATTAGTGGTGGTAGCAGTAGTAAAAAAAAAAAAGAAAAGAAACAACAACAGCAGCTGGCCTGTTCTTTTTTCTTCTGTGTATTATTATATTATTTTTCTTATTGTTGTCGTTCTGTGCTCTCTGCTTCGATACATATATTCGGTTCCTGGCGAACGTTCGGTTCCTTCCTACTTATTCATTATTTTTTTTTTATAATACGCGTATTCTCGGTTGGTTATTCCTTCAAGTGTGCTCGCAGCTAACAACCAGCAGCAGGATACCAACAGCAGCAGCAGCAACAACGGACATATTCAAGAATATATATATATATATATATATATATATATACTCGTGTGATATATATACATAAAAGTGGACTGTGCCGAACCGTATACATACAACGAAGACTAGTGAGAGAGAGAAAGATCGACAAGTTGATGTGGTATCGGTACCACACAGTACAACTCATCATCCTGTGCGTATAATACTTACAAACCAACCGCTGCGACCGCTGCACGGTACCAGCAGCAGCAGCAGTAGCCGCTCTTGCGCGTCAACATCTGTCGTCGCGCCTGTAGCTACTACTACTACTTCTTCGGCATCCATAGTGTGTAGTATATATATACCGACGGTACCGCGAGTGTTGATACCTTTATACATCCATATACATAGTGCAAGAATGAGAATGATAATCATCAACCCAGCAACAGCAACAACAACAACAACAACGTCTTCATCATCGTCAGGTACAGCCGAGCAGTCGCGTAGTAGCAGTACAAGCAACAAGCGCTGCCATCTGGCTTTCTGACCGCTCTGTATATATATATATATATATTCTCCCACGGATCCACGGCTGCTGCCGCCTCTCTCAGGCTCTCCTCTCTCTGTCTTATACTCACTCACTTGTACTACCTCTGTCTCTTACTGCATCTATACGTATATGTATATTAACGCGGTATCGTTCACCTGATAACGTGTACATATATATATATATATATAGCTTTGGGAAGCATAGTAAAAACACCTGCCGCCCGGGCACTCGCCCGTGACAGAAGCACAAACCCTGCAGTGGTTGTAGTTGTGCTGTGTGCTATACATATACATATATATACATATATAGAAGGCGCGCGCGTGGTGGCCTCATTGCTTGTGCGAGAGAGCGCAGTCGGTACAGGAGAGATAGAGGTGAAGAGAAGGAAGAGAAGAGAGAGAGAGAGATAGAAAGAGCGTCGCCGTTGCAGTCGTCGTCGTCGCATATGGCCGGGAAGTCAGCTAACGCCGGGACCCGGAGGATGCGTCCCCGTGGGCGGCTGATCTAGGTTAGTGACTTTCATTAAGTTTTATGTTTCGTATATATATATATACTTGTGTGTGTGAATGTATATATGTAGAAGTACCTGTATGTGGGTATCTATATATACATATGGGTATAGATGTATATGATAATGGTGCCGAAATGGTCGAATGGGGATGACACGGTACGCTGACGATCAGGTGGATATATATATACACGTATATATACCTGCTGTGCTACGGTGCGTTACGCTGTGCAGGAAAGAAAGAGAGAGAGAGACACTTGTTGGGTAGGGTATATATATATATATATATATAATGGTGTACGCGTTGTCTACGCGTGCGTGTGTGTGAGAACAGATGATATCGGGAAATCTGGTGGGTATTCGGCCGCCGGCTTATGTTGATTGGTCGTTTTTAACCTGGTGACGTAGGTAGTATGGATTTTCTTTTTTTTTTCTTTTTTTCTTTTAACGGGACACCGGGTATAGTTTGGCTATAGTTTTCTTTTCAGTGGTATTATAGGGAAATACTTCGAATTTGGTATCGAGGTTTTTAAAATCGGTAAAATAAAAAAGATGATGGATCAAAAAATGTATAGTGTGATAGAAATTTAACGATTTTCAAAGTGAATGATATATATATATATCGCACCTGCTACTCGAAATATTTGAATCACAATAGGATAAAGCATTTGAATCAAAGTGTCTTCTATATGCATAAAATTCAATGCGTATGTTCACGGTTCGCTTGTGCTTTAAAAAAAAAAAAAAGAACAGTCTGCGCCCGAGAAATGCTTAATGCAGCAGAGCTCAAAATAATGGACTAATCTCAATTGAAATAAGATGTAAATATGGAACGCTTCTGTTACCACGTGCGCGCGCATACAATGTATAGGTATGTGTGTATATATATGCATTCAATAATAGAAGAAAGTGTGCTCCGAATACATTTTTTAATTGGGCAATAAATTATCGCGCACCTCACGATTTACAAGTTTGATTCGCCTGTAATTGCTTTAAATAGTATAGTAGTAGTAGTATGCCCTCCGTATCATGAGCAAGCGTGGATTTTCTAAAATCCGTTTTCTCAAATTTTTTAACCGAACATTTTCGGCCAATTAAACGTGATTTAATTCGTGGAATTTGCGTATTTTATACAAATATATATAAAAATTATCGAATTAACCGGAGAAGTGTATAGTCATTGCGTAAAAACATTGTGGATGAACTTGAGTCTTGTTTTATCGTATCGGTTAAAGAAAGGGCCGAGTTTTTCCACTCCCACAGTATGTCGTTAAAGCGTTGTCGTCGGCCAAATGAACTCGAAATTTTGTAAATTATCTTCGCATTAATATATATATATATATATACATATAAAAAAAAGCAAACGTGTTTTTATTTTATTGCTTAAAGAGGGACTCGGCAAGCATTTATAACCCAAAATTATCGAGTTTGAGTAACCGTTTTTCCCCCAAATGAATTACGTAAATTGGACCACTTTTGCGTTACGCACTTTTTATATACATATATTCTTTAATTCGTTAGTATAAATTGTAGCAAGCTTAATACATGTTTTTTTTCTCTTGCACAAGCTGATTTACATCTGATATTTAATCTGTCAACTGTCATCTCGGCCAATGATAAATCTATCGGCACGTGGCGCCGTGTATATAGATTCGAAAATTGATTTGCAGCTTGTATATATATACGAACGTAGTATATATATATACTTGCGCAAATGAACAACAAAAGATTTTATTCTCTATCTATGGCCTAGAGAAATAAAAGGAGAAAAACAATTTTATTCGATACGAAACAATCGGGAAAAAGTCATATTAAAAGAAGAAAAGAAAAAATTTATAGTTACAACGGTTATCTTATGACAAGATAAATAATAATAATAATAATAATGTATTCTAGATAAAATGCGTGGTAAACATTATTAAATAGCGTGTAGTACGGGTGGGAATGAACGATGATGCGCTGAAATATTTACGATGCACTTCGTAGGCTAAATTCCGCGTGCGCGGTGTGCGCACTATAGTGAAAGTTAGCGCGCGGCGCGGCGCGCCGGGAACTTATTACATGGAAAAGTGTATTTTACAATGTTGTATTCTCTCTCTCTCTGTCTCTCTTGGGGCACAATGATGCGTTTTCTAATAATTTATAACATTAATCATCATCTGAATTCTCCTCTTTACTACCGTATAAGAAAGATTAATATTAATATTTGCAAGCCTGATAAATTGAAGGTACTTTCGTTCGTACGATTCGTTTTTTTTTTTTTTTAATCAGAGATAAAACTGGTTCTCGATAATATTTTAATGCAATAAAATAGTTTTTTTTAAAGGATAACTTTATGTTTACGATTGTTCGTTTGAAATATTGATTTGTATATTAATGGTTTCGTAAAAGTTATATATAATTATTATATGCTATTAATTAACAATATAATAATCTTTGACTGATTAACGTTTTATAAAATTATAAATGTGTGAATTTGAAATTGTGAGTAAAATTATCTAAACATTAAATATTGAGAAACGATATTATCAGTATTAATACTTTTACATTAAAACAAAACGTAGAATTAAAAGTATAAAAAGAAATTCCGATGCATTCGCGATACCGACCACGTGTATCGGGACTTCCGACATATGGAACGTTGCAACCATATTTTAAAGCTATTAAGAAACCAAACAAAGTTCAAAACGTAATCTTCTAATAACATTTATTTCATTGTTAAAAGTTAAAATAATACCTTTAGTTTTAACTACATATCTATTTTCTATTAGACTTAAAATTTTTTTTTTACAATTACAGTAGCATATAAGTGATATTTTAAAAGGCGATTCTTTTGTTACACAAAATTAGTTCAATTTTTATAAAATGTACGATCTATGTCCAATAGTTGAAAAAGTGCAATAACAATCTTCAAAAAAATGTGGCAGAATGCGCTTTCGACATACGACTAGTCACAGCTGCTAACAACAATACAACAGCAAGACTACTTATAATAAAACCAATAACACTACAAAATCTAAACACATACCCTCATATTTGTTCTAAACTCCTAACACTGCATTAGAAATATCACACAATTACCAACATCCACAACCTTTCCTCTCAAAACTATCATTACCCTTTGGTACCAATACTCACAGTCAAAACTAATCCCACAAATCGCACTCTGATCTGCCAACATATGGATCGTTTTGGACCCACGCGGCGCGGCATTTCGACAACTCAGCCGCGGTTCACCTCCAATTTCTCATTTCAACATACAACCACTTTACACCCACACTGCGATTCCTTCTATACTCATTTCGCACGATATACGCACGTGAAATGTTAAAATACCATATAAAACATATACTGTCACCGCATTGTACACCATACGACGCGCACGTATATATAGGTACCTATATATTTGCACACGTGGTATATACCGTGGACTACTCGCTCCCGCGAGAGTGCGCGCGCATGCGCTGCACTACATTATATATATATATATATATATATATACATGCATATGGCGGTGTATGTATATATACATATGGAGCGAGAGTATATATAACGTAGCAGGAGATTTTCGGAGACTTGAACGCCGGCTAAGCGAGATCATACCGGATTATAGTAGAGTTGCTTAAGGAAGTAGAGAGAATAGACTTTTTTGTGTGTTTTTATTGCTCGGAAATGAGAGACGAGTGTATACATATGTAGTTGTGACCGGTCACGTGGTTGATGCTGCAACTTTTTTTTATTTAGTCTATGTGTGTGTATGGGTGACTTGTTGGAAATTGCCTGGTGGTTTGTGAGCTGGTTTCGATTGGGTTTACAACAGGTAGCAAGGTGCAGTGGAAATTTTAGTAGTATATAGGTGGTACAGCTTATGGTATATATATACGTACGGTCGTGAACACGTGGTCAGAGGGAATGCCAAGTTTACGCGCTGCATTTAAATGCGGACGTTTGATTTTTTTTTTGTATTTATGTTTTATTGCCGAGGAGAAACTTTTTGCGGGTTTTCGAAACAATCCTAGGCAAAATTGGTTTTGTAGTTTATGATAAGGGAACGAGGAAGATAAATGTAAAAATGATTTGGTTGAAATAAAATTTAATATGGGTATGGAATGTTTTTTTTTAAATGTTCAAGATTATAATCTTAATAATTTATAGACGACAATGTGTGCTGTCGACTTCAACAGCGTGTAACGTGATATACCATTCGGTATACCCAAGACTCAAAAAATTACGTTATCTGAATTTTCAGTATATCCTCTGTACTCTAAATGAAAATTTGTATAATAATACAGTTACTGTAAATTTAATCTGTCAGAAACATGATCATAACACCGTGAAATCATTCAAAATCTCAGACGTGGCCTTCAAAAATCTTGAAGCAGACATCAGATTTTGAAAGCGTGAAATGCGCTTAACTGCGATAATGTATCCAGAATGTCTAGTCTAGATTAAATTAAATACTTTGATATATATATATATATACGCTAAGTTCTTACATTTATTTCACGCTTCGAAACAATTCAAATATAATAAAAACTCTTGAATATACCCTATATATAAAGCGAGCAATTTCAGTTTATGGACGTAGTATATTTATATGTGGAAGAAAGACACTTTGGTGTGGTTTATACAACAATATACGTTATAAATTTTATCAGCGATAAACTTTAGGAACTTAAAGACTTATAGCGGCATTATTTGTCAGTTTGAATAATCACAGTACGTATTGTATATATATATATACGATATGCCACTTGGAATGTTATCTCTTTAAAAGGCGCATATATACGAATATAAAGAAATTATTTAAATAATTGAAAAATTTATTCGGCTCGCGCAGTTAAATAAATGAATCTGGATAAAAAATGCCGTTTTTATATACGTGACATGCATTTTATATGGCGTTAATTTACAACTTTCTTCTGGAAATTTCAACGATGGTTTTTGATAAGTATAAATGTTATGTGTCGGACGAAAAGAGGATTAACAAAACTACGTCGTTCGAAATTTTTTCGATTATACATGCGTTATACCTCGACGTTGTTTTTCTGTTGCTCAGTCTCGCGCTTCAAATTTCAAAATCTTCTATGCAGACGAGTCGTATATCGGGGATCAGCTTTATTAATTTTATTATGACGCATAAAATATAAATTACTCCACAGCATCAGCGTATTTATTTTTTTTTTCAACCAAAATTGATTTAACATCATCAATTCGTTAATATAACAAATAACTAACGTTAAATCGTTATAATTTTCAGGAAGTATCAACGAAGTATCTTCTATAATCGAATGAATATTCAAAAAGCAATTATAATATCTGATCAAGCGTATATATATATATATATTCCTATATGCTATTTTTGTTCCGTCCTTTTTTTTTTATCAATTTGAATACAGTACAACGCATGAATCATCGCACAAGTTCATATATTTGAATATATACAGTATATCAATAATTTGTAGTTTTTCACTGCCCGCACAGAATAAAAATTGCTACCATACAAAAAAAAAGTACAGGATAAACGGCAATAACAAAAAAAAAGCGCGCGATGAAAAACAATATATAATGTTTACATCCTGTGGAATATTCTCAATAAGAATAATAAAAGGCGCAGCAGGATAAAACTAGATCAGTCGTGCTATTTTCTGAATCATACTCGCGTGCATTATATATATATATAAGTGTCAAATACGTCATATCTATGATTCAATCCTAGTTTTAACCTTTCCGTTGTAATATTACAGCGACAGTAAGAAGGCGCCGCGCGTGTATCTAATTAATATCTATAAGAACGACTTAGCGCACAGATATACACCTTTTCTTTTTTCTTTTTTCTTTTTGGTTCTTTATTATACCTCGCTCGCGCTGTCGACTTTCGAAAATTAGCATAAATCTATTTCTCCCTATATACACATACATGCACGCGCAATTGATAACGCGCGGGTGTGATATCGTAATGAAACGAATTACTATTCGCCATATATATTATTTAATAATTAAACGGTTTAGAATGTTGTACAGTCCGTATAATAATCCCTTCGCGCACGCGCGCGTATATAATAATATGCACTTATCGATGATTAAAGCCGTGCAATTAAACAACGCGCTATGGTTAAAGCACACATATATATATATATATATATATATATATATACATTATCGAAGTATGTCGCAGGCTTTCTAAATGCTTCAACGAGAATTCGAAATTTTCGAAGTTTGTGCGCACTGGCATGTCCCGGCCGGCGATAATCGCTAACCGGTTCACACGTCTTCGAAGTCAAAGTTAAAGTGTAACAAAATAAAAAAATTATCCCTCGGTGCTCTCTCTGTATCGATGTGTGTATATAACGGGGCTTTCCCTGACTTCAGCGCCGTGTACCTGTCTTATCGGCTGAGTATATATATATGTTTTTTTTTATCCGCTGAAGTAAGGTATCATTCATACACATGCATACTCAGAGTATTGAATATATGCGATACGGGTAAGAACACGAAATCAAGAGAATAATATATATTTTTTGTGGAGTTTTCGGGCCAAAATGTCCGTAAAAATCGCAGTATACATTAAAAATCTTCATGAAGCGCAGTAAAATGAACGTAACCCGATCCTCCACATCAATATATATATATATATATACATATACAGGCGTATAGAAAATCATTATAAACTCGTCGATCCGCACTGATCCTTATCTCAATGCGTATTTTGTCGTCACCGCGAAATTTCCATCTGAAAAAAAAAACTTTCTCTCAAAAAATCAACTTCGTTCCCACCAACAAGACAAAAAAAAAAAGAAAGAAAACTACCTACAATTATAACAAACGACAATTTATATATACCACTACACTTCATGCTACGTCCATGCGGTTATATGCGCAGTTCAGCGTCCGCCTGCGCGCTATCGAATAAGCGATCACTTTAATGCAGCCGCGCACTGACCTACTTACCACTATATATATATATATATACATACTCTCGCACAAGCTCACGGTGAAAAATGAAAATTAAGAGATTCCCGACCGACTGATATCACCGGTATATATATGTATAGGGTTGAAGTAACTATACTCCGTGTGTGGCTGCTACTGCTGCTTTTGCCGCGAACCTCGCGTGATATCTTTTCGTCTAGACCGCGCGCGCGGGCGGTGTGAAAGGACTATATGTATATATACATACATACGTGGGAAATTCTCACGTCTACGTGATTCTTATCTTCGTCCCTGCGACGTGTATATAAAGAGGCTGCTATATATATATATATATATATATATATATATATATACACCCGGGCGGGGAATTCAAATGTAGGTAAAACTCTCTATACCCGTCTGCGTTTGCCGGGAGAAAAAACAAAACTCTATTGTAACCACACCAACAAGTAGCTTTTTTTAAACTTTTTCGAACTATATATATATATTTCAGGACCCGCGTGTCTGTATATATATAGTATATATATACTGTTAGAATAATTTTTCCGGTTCCACGCGGCTGTGCACAGTGCGGCTTCCGGTGAAGTATATATATCTATATTTTTTTCATTGCCTTTTTTCGGGAGAGAGATATTTGGAAATGTTTCTTTTTCGTTTCGTTTCTTTCCTTCTTCTTCTTCTTCGACTGGCGGCCGACGGTAAAGTGAGTTTCGTGCGCGGAGAGGAGGTGTGTAATCGTCGGGTTACTCAGAAACTCATTTACGAAGGCTCATGCCCCGACTGCGCGTCGCGTTCTAACGGTACCATATACATCGCGTATATATATATAGCCGCGTGCGGCGTGCTCATCGCGCGATGCGGATGTATATGTATATGTGGATGCAGTAGTATTATACTATACGGATTTATCGAGGATATGTGAATTGAGATTTTTGATTTACAGCTTATTAAAGATTGTCATATATATATATGAATTATTTTTGTTTGCGAGTAATTTCGAGGTATATTACGTGCGCACAGAAAAAAAAAGAACAGCACGGTGGGAGAAGAAGTTCCGGAATGTCCAGCATCCAAGGATTAAGTTGATTCAGATGTAATATATCTCGGTGAGTCACACGCGTGCGAGACACTGTGCTATACGGTATCGTATAGTAGTTGCCTGCGTGTGAGTCAAATCGTATTTCTGTCGATGAAATTTTTCGAATGTTGTACATATATATATATATATATATTTTCGCGATTCACTCTCTCGCTTGGATATATATGTATACATAGCGGTCAAGCTTCTAAAGTTGTGATAATTCTATTTTATTATATATACACGGATAGTTTAGATAGTTTTTTGGTTTCGAAAAAGAAGGCCATAATCAAGCAAATTGCGAATTTTCTCTTTTACTCGTGTATATACATGTATATATATATATATATAAGTGCATAATTGATTAAAAATTTTACGACTTGAGATCATTACGCTGTTCATGAACACGCGCGGTATATACGCGCTCCATCGAAAGTGAACGAAATTGTCATTCGGTAGCCTACTGGCTTTACTTTCACTTAAATACACATAAAAATAATCATAAACCAATAGTGTGTGGGTATATGTGTATATGTATATATGTATAATATACGCGGACTAACAAACTACGTGAAAATTGCCACACTTATGCACATGTTTATTATATCCAGTTTAGAGTGAGATTTTCTTATTTAAATTAAAATTTTCCATAGCGAAACGTTTATTTTACAGCTCAAAAAATTTTTATCGCCGTCGTATATTTCTCTCTAACTATATACCAAAGACGTGTGTGTGCATACGATATGTATATTTCATATATATCTTTGTTAAGTAAATTATTTACTCGCAAGTTATATATATATACTTTTGCAAATGTTAATCGGACAATTTCTTTATAAGTATACAATATCTATAACTCTATATAATACTCATAAGCATTAAGGTCTATATAAATTTTATTCCACTTCTACAAAAACAATATCCCCAAAAATTAATCAATCAACTATAATACATACCCCATAATCGATTCTGAAAATTCCCATTCATATATACATACATATCGCATCACAGACCAACTAACCTCAACTTCACTCCGTACATACACGACACACTTTTCGCCATCACACAGCACTGCCGCCGCTGCGTGCACATCCACCCGCGCGCCTATATACACTATAATACACACATACGGCATTCCTTACAATCATATACATCCAGCCGACGAAAAAAAAAACCACACTCTCGCGCGCACCGACATCTCTGCATTGTATGCTAAAATTATACGCGCGCGCCTCGTACGCGCTTTGTCTAGTCCTCTGTATATGTGAGGCACACTCGAATATATGTAGTGAACTGAAAAGTTATACACACGTATATATATAGCTATATGTATATATATGTATGCATGTAAGTATATATAGATAGGCGCGTGCGAATGTAGAGTAAGACGTCAGAGTATGTATAGTGTGTGAGAAGAGATTTTTTTTTATTTAGCTGACTTGGGTGTAATTGTTGCTGTTATAATTACGCATACACGCACGCGCGTGTGCTGCGTATGTGTGTGGTTTAGAATTCTACGGTTTGGTGGTTTACTGTTACTAAGGTTGAAGTATACTTACAGAGAGTTGGGAGGGGAAATGTGTCAAACGACGGTGTAATTGTTGTTGAAAATGATAAAATTATAGGAGTAATGAGTTTAATGCTTACACTGAGAGAAGGATTTATTTATAGTTAATATATTTAGTAACAGTTAATACTGAAATAGTTAATTTTGAGGAATATAAGGAAATTATAATGTGAAAACATTCACAAAGAGTAAATGTAAATAAATTTTTCTGTATATTTTTAATATATCTTCTTACTAACTATAAACAAATTCTTCTCTCAGTGTAGTTTTTTGGTTTTAAACGTGATTTAAAAGTGGGGTAGTAGTTGAGAAAAGTTTTATCTTATAGAGTCGCGTATATCTTTAGGTATTATATGAAAATCGTAATTGAAAGCGAAGTGTTACCTAGTGGACCAGAAAATACGCGCACATTACTATATGAAATATCTATATATGAAAAGTGTCCGCGATAAAAGTTCAGCTCAGTTAAGACTCATGTTAGCTTGCATTAAGATAACCTCGCTCAATACTCTAATATAACCGTACTGCAATAATTTTCCAACTTAAGTAAACACAATCTAAAGTGCAAGTAAATATTCATCTAAATTTATCTCTCTACGATCATATAGACTATATACACAAGGAGGAAACGTTCACTGTTTAATTCTAGAATTTCTCTCTCTCTCTTTCCAAATCACTTTATAAATCGCGTCCATTACACGCGGAAAAATCTCGACTATTTGACATTTTGACAAGTAGCTATATTCGGTAAGTTGCGTAAGCTATCCGTATACATATATACTGATAAAAGCTATTCCGATAAAAAACGCAAGTAGTAGAATTACCCCTCATACACACACGTATATATGTATGTGTGTTCCGGTAGATGTTACATGATTATACACACACACACACACGTCGTGCAAATATATATATATATATATATATAAGCGAGCTTTTTTTTCGTAAGCACGCGCGTATAATAAAGCTGGTTTTTCGCCGATTAATACACGCGACAGGTTTAAATAGCATTAATCGCCTCTCACGGTAATGCTGAAAATAACGAATTATCTCATTTGTAATACAGCACCGCCGCGTATACATACACACGCAGCTTATAAACTCGTTCGATTTTTCGCCTGACCGCCGCTTATATAGAAAAATCGGTGAAATCGAATCTTTTATCTCGTATATACTCTATATATATATAAACATTTGGTGAAAATTTTCGTCGCAAAAACAAAAGTACCGAATTTTATATATATATATACGTCACGTACTTTGTACACGTACTACGTGTATATATATATATACGCACGCGCGCACCCGCGTGTTAATAAACTCGGCAGGCGCAGCGTTCCCCCCCCCCCCCTCAAAAAAAAAATTGTATCACGCGCATGAGTACGCGGGGCGGTAAAGAAGTATAAGAAGAGGAGGTAGAGAGTAAGAGAGAGAGAGAGAAAAAAACCTGTCCGACGTTGTAAGAATTGAAGCGAGAACCGAGACAAGGTTGGGGTCAACGGCCAAAACTTAGAATCTCTCGCGCGCGCAGGGTCCGTCGACCGTTTTCTTCTGTTTCTTTTATATACGTGCGACTGAAAATGAAAAAAAAAAACCATCTCGAATTGTGCGTATATACCGTGCAAAAAGTATAGTTATATATATATATATATAGACCTTTTTTCTGCGCTAATTTTAGACTAATGAGTTCGTCGTGCATAAATCGGAATCGGTGTTTTTTTTTCTCCTCTTCCTTCTCGCTAAGTATAAGGCTATTTCGACATTGTATATATATATATAGCTGTATATTGAACTTTTTGTCCTGCGAAGCTGACGTTTTGAAGTTCAAATACCTTGTTTGGTGCGTGCGCGCGCGTCGGCGTGCGGTGCGGTTACGAGATCGTGTGGTTCAACGGCCATATAATCGAATGTCACCTATAAGAAAACTTCTTGACTATCCGTGCACGCGCAGCAATATGCTATTCTAACAACTCTGTTGTAGTATACGTATAATGGTAACCAAATAAATTTTCAAAACTAATCAAAGTTCAGATTGATTTGATTTTTGCGTTCTTCGCTGTACAAAAAACAGCGAAATATGTAGATATTACAAACCGCAGCGCAGCAATAATCATAAAATCTATATAACGAGCGCGAATCACCGCACATACACGAAGAGTTACATAAACGGGTATATAAAAGAAGTTGAAGTTTTGCTCTCCGTAAGTACAATAGATCACGAGGAGACGGCCATTTAAGGATCGCGCCGATTTGTTATATACGAATTATACAAAAGTCAGCGTACACACGCGCAGTGGTTGAAATTAATACACGCATTTACTAGTGTATCTAGTCCACGCTGCTTGACAACCCATATAGCCGAGCCTATATATATATAAAAATAGCTCTTTATGCTAATTAAAAACATTGTTAAAATTCGCTCTCTATATATACAACGAGTCCTGCTAACTCCGCGCGTAGTCACGTTATCTATATGTACAAGACAATGCGCGCACGCCGACATGACACGGTGCTCTATACGCCGAAACTGGGATACCATACATATATATATATATATATATATATATATATATATATATATATGTATATGATCGACCGAGATCGTGCATTATTTATCGCCCGACGCGCGCGCGTGTTCTATAATATGGCGACGATAATATACTGTCATGAAAGGCAACGCGGGATATTTGAAATTCGTCATTGCGATTCTCTTGTTCACGCTCGTACTTCACCATTGCGCAATATACACAATTCGATTTGTTATATTGCACGCGTGTGCGGTTGTATTTTTTCTTTTTTTTTCCTTTCTACACTATACCAGGCACACGCGGTGTATTTAACGTTGGAAAACTTTTGCTATATATATATACACGCGCGTGTATATATAAGTCATTGTATTGCTATATACAATGTGGTACATGGGAACGCATTAATTTGAATAATTACGCGCGTGGGTGCCGTTAAATTCTGGCTATGTACTAGCGTACGTGTATATAGTACATATATACATATACACACGTACACGTATATTTTTCGTATTGCATTTTCATTAAAGTCCATTAGGGAATTTCGCAGCTCATGCGTATACACATAGGTATATATGCCGGAACTTTTGTCATAACTGCTGCGCGCGCGGTCTTTGAAAAAGGATCCATCATCGTTCTGCTTTTAACGTGCCTCTGTGCTCGTCGTTGATGGCTGTGAGAATTTTTTCGTCTCGTATTATATATACATTTGATGATGCCTACGTGTGATAACGTTACCATACTGGTCTCCCTCGTGCGTGCGTACACTTGGAGTGCAGGAACAGTTAGGTAATTAGGTACCTCCCAAAAAAAAGAACTTTTTTTTTGAAGAAAATCAAAATTTCAAGTTAGTTTGAACCTGTGTAGATGTTAAGTATACGATTTTTTTTTAACTGCGTGAAAAAAGAAATACTGGTAGCGCTCGGGTACACGTATACTTATATATATATTTACAATATTCAAAGACGGTATATCTGGAGAAAAAAAAATTCGTTATAACTTCAAGACGTCTTCCCTAAAAAAAAGTCAAAAATTTCAACTTCACTGTCCCCCCATCATACGACAGGATACACACGTGCGTTGCTACCTGTATATATACGCATTATATGTGCATCATGCGTGAGCGCGAAAATTGCGCGCTTGTTATAGTAATCCGATAAGCCCCTACTGTATCCTCGTGGGACACACGAACCCCTAAAAAAAGAAGCAAGCACGCATGATGCACACGCAGGTTTCGCGAGAGAATCCAGGTCAGGACATCCTGTATATATATATATATATACATATATCTGCTGATATACGTTGCAGCTCTATATATATACGAGAAGCCTCAACGTATATACCGTCGTTAGCCCAATTCGAGATATATACTGCAGGCAGTATACGCGCGATCGCGTCTTAGCTTTTCGGGCGCGCGGGGATTTCCGGATTGCGCGCCTTGAAATTTACGTTTATTAGCAGGGCTTTTTTTCTCTCCTCCTTCTTTTTGTTGTTGTTTTTTTTTTTAATGGACATGAAGTTAATTGATGGGCCGATATAAACGAGTGGAATGAATATTCGACGAGGGATTTCGAAGGTGAAATCTCTCCGTGAGGATGCAGTCGAACTTACGTTCGGTTAATTGACAGTATTTAACCACGTGTGTGTGTGTCGTTTCGAGTATATGTATAATTGTTGTTAATTTTTTTTTCTTTTTTTTTTAAGTATTATAATTATTTATCAGCGAAGATTTGCGAAACGATTTTAAGGTAAACGAAAAAAAAACAACGCCGCGATGATCTTAAGTAAACCGCGAAAGAAATTCCTTATTTTGCCGCATTATAAAATGAATCAGGTCAGAACGATGATTTCCTGAATTAAACAACTGTTGCATTGCCGCGTTGCCGTCGCGCGGGGTGACTATTAGAAACAAGACTATATATATATAGTTCGCGCAATGCGACTATTTTGCGCTATGCTGACTGCGCGCACTGCTTCAAACGCAATTACATAAACATTCGATATCGAACTTGAGCAACGTTCCAACACGGTTATCAGTAGGTATATATATACCGAAACTCGAGTTATATATGTATCAGAAATTATTATACGCTTTATCTAATAGCTTTTGAAATTTAATATAAAAGATTTTTATCGTACACTGTATATAAGTACATATATACGAAAATTCCACGTGATATTTCACGTCGCCACGGGGCGGCGCAGCTACTACATATACGATTTGTGAAAACACGAAAACCGTGAAACTTCACTTAGCGACACGCACGTATATATATATACTATGCACTCTTCGGATCGGCTTTAGAAAGTTACTCGTGCGCGTATGTACACACATATATACACATAGAGTAAACACTAATGCGTTTCCGATTGGCACGTGAGAGAGAGAGAGAGAAAAAATGTATATATACGTATATACGATGGCAACTCGTGTACTTCGCTGCGCGATAGAATCTTGTAAATTTAAATCTCTATGCGCGTTTTTTCTCAGCACGCCACATGTGTATACGTTAATTAATACGTTACATGATTTTTAGGACAAATAATAAAAAGCGATTATATTGCACGCGTGAGCGATCTTGATTATCGAGGGGGAATTTTTAGGCGTTCGATTGATGGTAAATTAAGCGGCTGATCTTTACATATAAGTGCATTGATTATAATAAAGCCCGGAAGCAGTGTATGCGCCCGAGCTTTGGTTTTCAATGCGTGTGCATGTGTATATATATATTATAGCAATATAAGCGTTAATATATTGTGTATTAAAAGCGTCGTAAACGGTTTCTAAATATTTTAATTAAACACGCGATTTGAACGCCAAAGGCGCGGATAAATCATTATTTCATATAGATATAGGCTTATTTTGTTTACGCTAATATGTATATATAACGGTTGATCGCAAAATTCCTTTTCCTATAATCTTCTTATAATAAGCGTAGTCGAGTTTAATGTAATGATTATACCAAATCAAGATCAAAATAAGCATACATTGATTTCTTATAACATACATTCCACTAATAAATGGCAAAATAAAATGATTCATATTCGTTCATGAATAAACAAACGTGTGTATGTGTATATATATACGTGTGTACAACTGCACATATATATATACAAATAATTATAAACCGCATAGATATTATATCGTGGCTCAAATAATTACAACTTTTCTCTTACCGCCTTGTCTACCGCACACACACACATACACACACGTATGGTTTCTTCAGACACCGTGGACACGCATTACCAATTAAAGCCGAGATTTATTATAGAAAAGAAAATTGAATTCTCACCGCGCGCATATAGTACAATATAGATACTCGCCTACTTTTCTCTCTCACTCTTATAAAACAGCATCTGAAATCGTGCGCAATTAAAAACTCTCCGCGTGTGTTGCTATTATACACGAGAGCGAGCGAAAAAATATCGACTGACTGTATATATGTATACCGATCCACAAGTATCGTCGTCGTCGGTCGAAATCGGATTCCAGAGCGATCATTTTTTTTTCTTTCTCTTCATACGCGCGCGTCCATCAAAAAAGCTATTATAATTTAACAGCCTCGCGATTATCGCCTTCTTAAACTTTCAATTAGCTGAGAGTATAATAATATAACGTATATAGGGTCGTTATATTATATCCCGGATAAATCTTCGCGCGACCTGTAAATACTCTCTTTAGCGAGAGAGCCGCGTATATATATATATATATAAAAACGTATATGAGAGCAAAAAAATATAGTAATAAATCAATGGATCGACTATATATATATATGCGCATAACTGAATCTCACGAGAGTCCTTCAATTACATCAATTCCTAGTTAGATAAAGTCAGGCATGTATACGTACGTTGCGCGTTGGTTACATTGGAGACGTGTATATATATACATATATACGCGTTGAAATTCTAGATCCTAGCGGCGTTAGATCATTCTATGTGTGTATACTGGCCGTATAGGAGATTTAGCATTATTGGGTGGCAGAGGCATGCGCGACGTATACGTTTGTGGAAATGTTTATGTGGCACGTGAATGTGTATATATATATACGTTGTTCCGATTGAATTCGATCGGACGAAATGGAAAAATCAGAGGTAGTAGGCTGTGTGTGTGGTTTTTTTTTCTAGTGCCGTATACGTTTCGTTAGTGAATGAGATTTATAGAGTTTAGAAAATATAGAGTGTATATAAATTCATGGTTGTTGGGTTTATGAAAAAGACAAAGGTTAAATATCGGTGGTACGAGGAGAGACTAAAATGTGGATTTTCCTTATTAGTTATTATAGTATATACATGTACTACTACCTAATCTAACAATTGAATTTTTCTTAATTTCTTCATTTTTTTTTCTATATATACTAAAAATCTTATCTTGCAAATTCATAAAACCGCCTTGAAAAATTTTAAAGAAAAATACATATCTCATTTATAGCTATGAAGTTAACTTGATTTATACCGGATTAAGCAGAGAAGTTGGTAATTTTCCACCAATAAATATACGAATATTTTGATCATAAATTAAAGTTTTCCAGGATTAATCATTATTTCTTCATTCGCTAAATCGAATTAGTTTTTAATTTCGAGATTGTATCGTGAAGTTAATCAAATGATAATATTTACATAAAAAAAAATTATATACCATTTTGAGATTGTAGCTTGAAGTTTCTCGATTTTAATTAAATGATAATATTTACCTGAAAATCACATTTAAATGAATAATTTGTTGTATAATATCGGTTTCTCAGAGAAATTCATATACCTCATATATTAAGGAATGTTAAGAAATAAAATACATTTTTTTACATTACAAATATACATTAACATATATGGGGTTGTAAGAAATGCCTAACCATTTACAGTAGCATTTATATACCAGATTATAAATAGGTTCAATATTAATACACAAGGTTATAACTTGTCCTGGTAAAATGACTATTTTGCAACCACACGCACATATAAACACACACACATACGTATATATAACGATCCAGAAATATAGGTACAAATTTCAGTTATTGCTCGGTGCAAAGTGTCTTTCCTAATTTCAACGTTCTAACGAACGGAATAACACCACGATTAAACCTTTATACATTTACACTCGATTCTGCATTATTAATTTACGCGCGCCGCTATATTCCTATAAACCATGATTAAAAAAAAAAAGAATTTTCGTGATAAGCCCGACTATATATTATATCCAAATCGAAATGACAAACTCTTCGGCGACGGCAACTAAAACACAGCGTTGCGTAAACTCTCGACATGTACATATATATATATATACAAACGTTTTCTCGCATTAAGCGTTATTAAAAAGTATAATGGGTAATAAACTCTCTAAGCTCTATAACCGCTGCATGACGAAAAATCGTCGCGATTCCACGCGTATATTGCACAAACGTCGAAATCACTTCTCTCAGCAACCCGCATACATACATATATATATATACCCATAAGCTGTATGGACCTCCGGGTATTTAACTCGAGGACAAATAGTACGTGTGTACGTACTTTATGGGCAATTATTTGCATAAGAGGATTTCGAACTGCTGCTGCCGCTGTTGCTGCGTTACCGCGTGTATATATATATGTGCGTGCGCGCGCACACGCGCGTCTGTTTTGTAATTTTCTCAGGTATAAGTGTTTTTAGCCCGCGTGCGCAATGAAAATTTGTATATATACGAAGAAGAAGGATTCATTGCCTTGAGAGTGAATTTTTGAAGCTTCGAGTGAACGTAGAATAGGAGACAAAGTATATAACGTTGGTTGGGTTCTGAGTTGATTATGAAAAAAATAAAAGGAAAAAATAAAGCCAAGCTAGTGAAATCAATTTCACTCGTAAATAATAATTTATATGTCGCATATCTTGTGGGGCAGGTATAGCTACGAATAGATCAATGAAATTGCATGTTTAAGCAAATTGCGGAATATACCAATGGTTTTCAGCTATATGGAAAATCTATGGGTGGGAGAAAACCTGTTGCGTATAGATATTATCTTGTTTTTTCACCAAGTGGTTCTCAAAATTTTGGAGTGTATACGATAAGGAGAAATTTTCATCAAAGTGGTTTTCAATTACGGCTATACATGAGATTCTTTTTTTTTTTAGAAAATTTATAATCTTACACCGTATAGCGTAGCGGAGAAATTTAACATTTTTGTCGTTAAGGTCCATTTAAAGTAATTGCGAGAAAAGTGGTGATAACTTTTGACGTGCGTATATATATATTCATGTTTCCGAGGATGATGTAAATCTTGAATGTATATATATACACACGTAAAATCTTGATTTACACCATAAAAAACACTGATTTTATATTTATATAGGAAACAATGGAACCTAAGAAAAACCATCTCTGATATAAAAAAAAAAAAAAAATTGTCAACAAAAAAGATATCAATCATCATTACCATCATCCCGCGTTAACCACTTTTTACGACAATATTACACACTCCGACAGCCGCAATAGCAGCAACTTATTAAGTAAAAAAAAAAAACTAAAGCTACATCATAACACGAGCATTTCAATGATTACCCACAAGGTGCGCTTATAAAACACGCGTATAATCCTCTGCGTACAACCTCATGGCGTGTCTGTATATATACGCAGAAATACGCTTCGTACCCACGTTAACCACCATGTATATCACTATATATATACACGTACAGAACGTTATATTCTGTACATACAGCGCAATATTCCCGCACGCACGAAACACGGAAGTCGCACACACACACAGAAACGTCGTATATAGTCGTCAACCCGGAAGTATATATAGTCGTTCGTTTATACTCGCGCGCTTCCTCGTCGAAGGTCGAAAGCGAAAACGCACACGTGTATATATATATATATATATATATATATATACATATATATAAGTGTAAGTGAACGCGTCGGAGGTGGAGACGTCGAGAGTGAAAGAGCAAATAGTAGAGAGAGAGAGAGAGAGAAAGAGGAATGAAGAGAGTTTGCGCGCGAGAGTTGCAAGGACGTTTCCGATTCTCTCTTTTTTTTTGTTTTTTTGAGGTTCCACGATGATGCTATGAGTATATATGTATATATTGGAGTGCGCGGTGAGACATAACTGGTTTGGGACCGTGTAGGGCAACTGGGTTAGTGTGCATTTCTAGGGACGCACTATATATATGTATATATGTGTGTGGGTGTTGTTTCGAGAGAGAGAGAGAGAGAGAGAGAGAGAGAGAGAGGAGTCGAAACGGTTTTTGGGCAGAGTGTTACTTAAGGTTATAACGGGGTTTCAACGCGGTTTAGGCAGGCGGTTCGATTGTTTTATGGAATTGTAAAATTAGATGTAGATTGTTATGAAAATATTAATATTTTTTTGCTATCTTATTTACGGATATGTGTATTATATATTGCAGGTATATATATAGGAGAATATAAATATAACTAATGATGTTTATCTCAATAGATCTGAGAAAAACATAACCTTCGGTTATACTTATGTTTTATTAATTTTTTTCTTCGGATTATAATAATGATATAATAACTTGGTTTATTCCGGTGCACACGCGGTATAAGAGCCCATATAGCGAATACGATAGCGTCCTACACTGAATTAAAAAAAAAGCACGTCGTCGTCTTCTTATATTCACAAAATCAGGTATAACCCCTTAAGCTTTGCCATTTCGGAAAAGAAATATGTACAAAGCGTTATCACGGATGTGTACCATCATGACACTCCTTTCGGCACTCACTCGAGTATGTGCACACCCACGCGATGCGACGAGGAAATCAAGTTCCGTTCGTGTGTATGTGAGAACCGCATCATCATCATCATCGAGAGATGCTATAACTGTTCTCGACTCGTAAAATTAGCATTTTCGAATTTCTCCATGCAGCTTCTTAAACCGCTTAAATCCACTTTTTTAACACCTCCGAACGGTCGCATGCTCCGCATATCACACTTCGCTCGTGTCTCTTTACCACATATATACATTTATACTTGCGGTGTTATAATAACTGTTAATCCGTGCGCTGATTTCACGTGACAAGCGAGAGACGATGAGACACTGTACCATAACGATTGAAATACATAAAAATAAAACAAATTATATATATATATACGGGTACAGCTAAATACCAGTATATTTAGAGAAAAAATTGACGATCACACCTAGAATAAAAAAGAAATCTTTGCCGAAGGAGAAGACGACCCGACCAATATGTTAGCGTATAATATAAGAAAACGGAAAAAGATCCGCGTTGGCATATCATATTATAGAACCGCGACGAAACCGCTGTCTCTCTCTCTCTCTCTCGTGAAATTCCCGGTGTCGGTAAAAAACGGATAGGCAAGGCCGACATGCACACTTATACCTATATAGCAATATATAGAGATCCGTAAGAGATTTATCGATCGACTCGAGACGGCGCTGGAACGAGAGAGAGAGCGACGATAGATGTTTATCTGTACGGGTATACCGGGGAGTCTAACTCTGTATATATATATATATATATATATATATATATATATATATATATATGTCTATGTGCACCGGACGCCCATAGAAGAAAGTATATGTATATATATGTGTGTGGGTACGAGGTTTAGGGGGATTATACTGGTTAGGGTTCGACGAACGTAACGGATTTGGGATATATAAGGTATACTCGGCGTGCAGGCGCGCGCTTGATGTTGGAATTTTGGTGTTGTGTGACAGGTTCCGCGTGTTGTATGGTGTTTTGTATATCGGACTTGCCGAACTACGTACGATATCTTATAAATAAGTTATGTATTTTTTTTTATTTTTGTTTGGTATATATGGAGTGTGTATCGAATGTTATAATAAGCATTTGCGGTGGTGTGTGTGTAAGAATGTGTATAAACATTGGAAAAACATCAGTCGTTTCTATTTCCTTATATACGTCGATTTGCTATACGCGCGTTATTACTTAATCTTCTATACGGCAGCCTCAGGTAGCGGAATTCGATTATTCTCCGCGTGTGTGTGTGTGTGTGTGTGTGTGTGTGTGTAGTATACTGGAAATATTATTTTTCCATGTTTGCTTTATACCATTTTCACTCGATCGCGACGTTATGCAATTATACACATACAGTTTTTTTTTCTATGCAATTGAGTATATAAACTACGGTATTTTCGTTTGTTCCATTGTATACATCAACGGTTCATTGAATTCAATAGTTAATAATAACAATAATTAACAATAATTATATCAATAATTAATTATTTTAATAATCAGTTTCATGGTATACACAAACAATTCTATATACGAGCATCATAACTCTGGTAGAAATTTGTCTATTAAAAATAGGGTAAAATCTTAGTAAATGGTCAAGAGAAATGACTAATTATTGGCTCCCGGCGAAACGCTTTTTCTGACATTATTCGCCCATTTAATAGATAGGGGGTAACAAAACCTAAGTTTCGAATTTTCGTTCCAAGTTTTCTTACAAACTTGGTGTTGAAGTAGGTGAAATTTAACAATAACTAAAAGTTTAGGCAAATATAAACAATATAGGGAGACTAAAAAATAGTTTGCTGCACTCCTTTCATAAATATTTAGTAAAATTTATTTATTACCATTTGATTCTGTCTCTCTCGCTCCTCGTCATAATAATAAGTTTTTTCTCGGACATTTTTTGACTCATTGTAATGGCCAACTTTAATACCTTTAAAATGACCACGAATAAACTTGTACCGATCATCAAAAAAAGCCACTCCATTTTTTTATCTATCTAATGTTCGAATAATGTGATAAAAAAGCGTTTAATCGGGACCTAAAAACTAAACAACAAAAGTACCTATTTTATGGCCAAGTCTAAAATAAATAGTCAGTTATTGGGTAAAAAATATTTCGGATTTCCACCCTAGGGTATATATGCACGAACCAAATACCATCGACCTCACCGCGTATATATAGTTTCTTCAGCTCCGCATTCTATTTATAAACGCAAATCACTCGTCCAATCGGCGCATTTCCCAAACCCTATTCATTCCTTAGCGAGGCGCGCGCGCGCATGAATTCACTCCTCGATCGCTGCCACGAAATCTCTTTCGCTCGCGAACGTTAACCCGCGCGCGGTGCTGCCTCGCAGATATATACCTACCTATACTCCTTCTGAAACCCCCGTATAGCTCGTTCACGACGAAATCTTTCGCGTATATATATATCCTCGCGCGCGTTTGCTGCGCGCCGGCGGCGCACGTTGAACACGGAACTCTTACGTCAGCAGATATATACGCGGTGTGGTGGTATACATATATATATACGTGCCTGTAATACGCGGCGGGCGAAATCGGACGAGACAAAGGATGAAGGAACCAGAAGTGGAAGAAAAAAAGGGAGATGTATATATATGTGTATCCGTAATGCTTGTAAATGAGTATATATATATGGCTGTGATATCAGCGAGAATTTCGCTTTTTGCGTGAGTACAAACCGATCGACGTGGTCGATGGGTTTTGCGGTTGCGCGCATATATAAAAGAGAGAGAGAGATTTACGTGCGAGGTTCGATGCTTCTTTTTTGTAGTGTAAGGGTGTGAGATGTTGGTTGGTTAGGTTTATGTAATATATGGGTGGTATATTAGAATGGTTTTTTGTGACGTATTGTAATACAATTTTTTTTTTAATTTAGTTATGTGTGTGTGTGTGTGACTATTAGGAGGGATTATGTTATATTGACTGTGCTCAGGAAACCTTTTTGTCATGGGAATTAGGTACTTTAATGAAAATCACATATAACATGTACAATGGCGGTTTATAAGTAGCGGTCCGAACTGCCTCCTAATTACGCTCGAAATTACTGCTATTCCGGTAGATATAGGATATATATACAGCTGCTCATATAATGAAAGATAATTGTCGGGCTTATAGTTTAACGTTTCTATGATTTATTTAGCTTTTCGAAAAATTAGACACGCTGTATATATTTACGGTATTATGCTAATTGTAATTTTAAATTATAAATAATAAATGATATATCTACAAAGCTATTATTTTTAATTATTATACAATTATATATCTATATAGAAAATTCTTTCATATCCTGTCGAACACACACACATATATATATATGTAGAAACTACAAATATATATATATATATATATCAGATCCACGGTTCAAGTCTTGTGAAAATCTTGTATAATTACATAGCAGCAGCAGTAGTTCGATTTTTCTTTCACACACAGCTGCTAATCGAATTACAAATTAACATATATATAATAAGCTGAAGCTTCGGTCAAGTATCCTCGGATATGACGAAAATACGATTAGAAACTTCGACACCTTCTCCCTCGCTCGTATACACCAGAGATATTATAAATCCGTACATACACACATATATATATATATATATAAAAGTATAACCACGCAACAACAACACAATGTTTCACGAAAGTTGTAAATTATACCAGCCGCGGCAATTGTTTCCCGCGCATATTATACCCCTAAAGTGAAAATTTATTTTTTTTTATGCATATAAATGGATTTTTTTTCTTCTTGTATACTATATACCCGAGCACGTGTCCGTTTTAATGAGAACTCTACTCGCTTGGAACGCCGCAGCGTATTGAGAATCCAATATATATGTATATATATATATATATATATGTATACCCGCATCAAGCTGATATTTTCACTTCTTATATACCGGGGTGTTTAGGAAGTGCAGGTTGCGCCAGCAGCTGCGCGGATAATCGCGCGCTGGTATATTTTTTTTTATTATCTCTCTGGCGCTTTAATGAATTGAAAAGATTTGAATTTCATATACAAGGCGTGTAATAGTAGTAGTAGTAGTAGTAGTAGTATAGTTACTAACGCGTAATTGCATCGACGATTTTCGAAAAACTACGCATTTAGCAGTGCACCGCGTGCACGTTGTAGTATATATGCATTATTTGAATAACAAATGAATGCTCGTTTCGTTAATTACTTCATTGGCGAACGGTTGGTTGGTTTTATTTTCTAGGATTGTTTGTAGAGTAAAAGAATATACTTATATATTTATTTTTGTCGGTTTGACAATAGATTTATCGTTTTTGTCTCACGATAGACACAGACTGGTTTTAAATTTTCCACGGTGCATTTGGTATATATATTCGCCTGGATACCAATTTTCTTGAACGAAAAAAAAAAATTCAAAACGTCATTTACATGGTTTCCTTTTTCAGGATGAATATCTATATATATAGGTAGTATAAGGTAAATTCCTCATTATACATTCTATACAACGAGGGAGCGGGTAAAATCTCTATAAGTAGTCTAAAAGCATAAAAATTGCTATGGTAATTTTTATGGCATTTTCCTGTTCGCCGTGGTATATACATATAGCCGCGTGTGCACGAGGGAAGCCAAGCTATATAATGTTACATAACTTTTTCAACTAGTTTTCCAAACCTGCGGCACACACTCTCGCGGCCGATTTTAAATCAAACATTGATTTATAATTGGATTTCAATTAAATTCAGAAAAATATTATTATTTCTTATATCGGACTGTATGCGAGAATTATACCAACTCACATATGTATATATAGGTATATACGCGCGTTCCTTCCGGATATTTTTACGATTGACTATTTACAATGGTAATATCTTATAAACTAATATTAGCCAACGTGCTGCTAAAAGTCGAGTGAAATCGATTTCGTGCCATTACACACCAACGTTAATTTCGCATATACATAGCTTCTCAGCCGGGACGTATGATATATAATTAAGAAATGGTGCTTTTTTTAGCGGTGAAAAAAAACAACAACAACAACAACATACAACGAATTCAAGAAAGTGTTTTGCGCGCTAAATTTTGTATGTGTATACTTGTATAATTACGGTCTATCTATGCGTATATATATATATATAGCTATGATGAGTAATTGCACATCTAATGACTATAAACAGTATTTCCTGAATGCTGATATATATTTACACACATACTCCATATAATACGAGAAGTCTATAATCGCTAAACGAATTAGCCCCCAACGAAATACCTTATAATGAATTATATAATCAACGCGCCATTACCTCCTCGGTGGTAATTATAAACGTATAATATATGTATAATTTATCCATAAACCAATTCATCCTACCTTGTGCAAAACACACATACATATACACACGATTTCCAATATACACCAGCCATTCGTCAAAATCCACAAGGCACCGAATAAAAACTGCCAATTAAAGGCTTAAATTCGCAACAGACACGGCAGAGGATACGCGACACGAGTCCTTCCGCTTTTTGTTCCTCGACTTTTTACTCATATACTGTATATGTACACATATATATATACATACGTGCGAGTTTCTCGCGCTGCGCAGCCTTCGACGCGATACACATCGCTTCGGTTTCGTGCGTCCGCGCTTTCGCGACGACTTTGGGTATATTGGTGAAATATATATAGATATATACACATATCTTTTTGCGAGTTCGCGGCCCCAAAGTGTGTATGTGTGCATGGTGTGTAGGTATGTATGGATATAATGTATGTATATAAGAGTGCGATATCGAACGGGTTCGTTATTTTCCTCGGCTCTCTGCGTTCGCGACCTAACGGGATTTTCAATTACGTAAAAGGATATACGCGTTTTTTTCGTCCCCGTCGTCGTCGTCGTCCCCGTCGTCGTCGTTGCGCTGGTTATATATATATATATATATATATGTATACACGCGAAATTGTTGTTGCCGTGCTATACTGCCGAATGGTTTGGTTTCGTTAAATTAGATTATTGTGTTTATGTACATAGAAACCAAAGGTGGTAATTATTTTATCGTTTTTTTTTCTTTCTGTACACCTTCATATTTTACGTAATTTTTTTTTTTTTGAAGGAGAGGGGAAAAGAATCGGAGATTTAGAGTTTATTTAATTAGCGCGCGAGGTTGAAACTTGCGCGTGTGTGACGTCAGTATAGCGTTGAAGGAAATTGTAAAAGACGTGCGCGAGCGAGTGGTTGTCGTAAAATAACGTGATGAAAAATTGTGTGATAATCTCTCTGTGGTGTGTATAGCGTCAAAACCTCATTTTAAATGAGAAAGTTGCATTCTTCGGTTGGTTAATGCGCATGCCTACTTAAATCAAATTAATGAAAAGGAAATTAAAAAAAAAAAGAAAAGAAAAATTATGTTACACTATATGTATACCGTCGGCGTCGTCGTGTCGTGATTAAAGTTTTATGCACATTATATATGTATAAAACGTATTTTATTATTACTTTAATTAATGTGTATAACAATTTATATCGACGTGGTAATTGAAATTTTTAATACTACTATATTCAAAATTTTTGCAAGAAGGTCGCTAGGTAAATTTCTTAACACGATTAGACATCGAATATAAACAAAAAGAAAAATGATGAAATTTGAAAAACGATCGTAGTAGCCGCTCGCACCAACTAATAATTATCCGCGCCTCATCGATTCCAGACCTCGAAAATTATCTATAAAATCCCATTGCCATCTTAATATACTCGCCATATAATCGGTTCAACGCATCTAAATAGGTCCTCGCACACACACAGGAATCGAATAAATTAACGTACCCATATATATATATATACATGCGCATAATAAATTAGTCAAATTAGATGTCTTCTATATATATATATATATATCGCTACATGGCATATATTGCACGCTTAGCGTTTTGTGTTTTCCAAAGCGTGCGCATGCGCGGCGTCTTTCTCTCTCTCTCTCTCTCTCTCTCTCTCGAGGATGCATAATTATTCGTTACCGCGCGCAGAGCTCAACATCGTCGTCGTCGTCGGCGGCAGCGGCGGCGATCGGCATTATAGGTGTTGCAAAAACTCGCGTTGCGCAAACTCAAGAACGCGCCGCTTGTAATTACGCTATGCAACGAGAGAGAGAGAGAGAGGGAATTCGTAACGCTGGTATAGGTAAATTATATCGCTTCTTTTGCGCGGGTGAAACGCGCGTGGTATATGGATAGTCTATTACCGATATATCGACCCGGTGTATATGTGTATGTGATGATGATATGCGCGTATAGCTCGCGTATATGTAGAGAAAAAAGAAATCAGCTATGTATATACCTATGGTAGTATAGCGGCGCCACCTTTGTTCAATCAGCGTCGCAACGATCGATGGTTTTAACGTTCCCCCCGATATAAGTGCGAAAAACTGTTATTTTGACTAATGACTTGGGAAATTTCTCTGTTATTCTCTATCTTTTTTTTTCTTCATTCGCGTAGGCGCAAAATGATACCGGGTGATTTGCACAAAAAAAAAAATAACCAGTTTATGTTGTCGGCCGTAAAATTGGCGAGATCGCGCGTATATATATATACATATATATACCAGTCGGACTAGTTAAAAACTGCCCCCGTAAAGATCTAATGGCTTATATCAAGAGCATCGATTTTTTTGCTCGAACATATAAACCGTATACGTGATTGACGGAAACCGTCGTGGACTTGACGTCTCATTTAGAACGATTTTTTTCCTCTCTCTCTCTCTCTTATCCATGAGCTATAACGAGAGGGTAATAAAGCGTACGTGCGCATGTACCAAGATATATATATATATATATATATATGTATATATATACACACGGTTTAAATCAGTAATGGACCGCCCGATAGAGCTAATTATTGCCTGACAAATTCGCGTAATGTATATACTTATTTTTGGAAAATTGATCGGTACGTATATATAAGAGTATAGCGGCCCTGCGTGCGCTATACCGGAAAACTATTAACGTCTCTCCGCGGGTATTTTCTGATTAATGCGGCTATATGATTGCCGATCGAAAACTATAGATTATATATTTGGTTTGTAAAAAAAAATTATTCGATCTCAAAAGGCAGGATTGCAAATGTTTGGTAAACGCCGTTGCGGATCTTTGTTTTAACGGCGATAAACAACGCGTGGAGCTTGGAATGCGTTTAATGAGATATTCACGCAGTGGTCGCGATGTATATCGATTAAATCGGATTACGAGATG
>JAWWEQ010012251.1:0-40201 GCA_035583055.1 Torymus tubicola | reverse complement strand
TATATATAAATTACGAACGTACGCGCGTGCATGTGTATATATATTTATTTACAGCTGCTGCGTTTATTATTGCTTCATTAAAATACGCATACAGTATACCGTGCGTATACGTTTATTTTAAAATTATTATCTTCAAAGCGGAGCAGAAGCTGCACTCGCGCGGTAATAAAACTATATATACGCACATCACTGGTATATAATTACCGGAAATTTATATATCTTCGCGACATGAAGTATAATCATTCATATCTACACGACAACTACATACGTTCTAAAAAAAATATATATTATATTTTGTATATATACGCATAAAAATCATGTAGAACCATAACAAACCATTATTCCAACTGCAAGAACGTCCGACAGTTATATTATACGACTCTATAAGCACGCGCCTCAATGTGGTGACCGTTAAAATTGACAGCCGCATATACGCACGCGTATATATATATACGTTTTCGAAAAACCAGCTGACTTACGGTCGAAAGTCGCGTTGTTCGTCTCGCGAGAAAGTGTATATATATACATATATGTACATCCTGCATATATGCGCATCTTCGATTTATATATCGCCCGAAGGATAAAAAAAGAAGAAGCGCGCGTTATACGCGCGTGATGTGTTATTATTTTCGGAGCGCGAGAGTTTTTTTTTTCTCTTTTTTTTTGTATACCTCGAGGGGGCGAATTTCACTTTTTTCGCGCTCGTGCACTTTCGCGGCGAGTATTTTTCGGACCGTGTGAAGTTTTGGAGGAAAGAGAGAGAATTTTCGCTTGGTGGATAATAATGGTAATCGCGTTGGTAGTAAGGAGGAGGGATGAGATTAATAAGTCTGCGGTCTATCGATGATGTGTATTATAAATGTATAATATACGTTTTATAGAGACTTGTTAACACGCGCGATTTCCAATTCTAATTGCCGAGACGCGCGCTGGTTTATCTAGGAGTTATTGTTGATGCTAATTTTATGCGCGAGTTTGTGTGTATATATATATAAGGAGCGTAAAAGATGTGTGGGTTGATGTTTCTTTTTGCGTTTGATGTGTATATAGAAGTTTATTTGTATAGTAGTCGGTATCGTGGTCGTTCAATTTTCATGTCGGTGGTGATAGTGAAAAAAAAAATTGCCGATACATTTTTTCAATAGTGTATTAGATGAAGGAGATTTAATAATTTTAGATCCCTTCTTCGTATGAATTTTTCATAAATGATTGTGAGCGATATATATATATATATATATATATATAATTTATTTTAATAGATTGCTTACATTGGTTGTTTTTATGATTCAACGACCTGTGCTACATTTAATCATGAGAACAATTACTGTAGCATTATCTTAATATTATTATATATTTATTTTATGCTCATTGAATTGCTAACAATCATGCCTATATACACGTCAAAACATACATCATTCATTAATTGTAAAAAGAACATTTATACTGTATTAAATCCAAATTGAAACATTATATACAACCAAAAACCGCCATTTAAACTTCCACAAACATCCCTATATGTATATATATACATGCGAATCAACAGAACGCGCGCATGCATTCATACGCAGTGGTAACGGGACCGCGTATAGTGACGGTTTTTCCCGTCTCCACACATATGTATATACATACATCCTATACCTATAATGTCTGCCCTTCTATATATCTACCCGCGCGCACACGAACGATGATATACGACCGAACGACAACGACGAAGGAAACGCGTACCCCGCGCTACCTCTGGGACCTTGACATTTGCGTCGAGGTGACGGAGCAGGATTTTGTGGCGGTGTAAATCTGGGAGGGTGAGGTGATGAGGTTTTAAAGGTGATAGAGGAGGAAAGAGGTCGTAAAAGGTATAGTATGAGGGTGAAAATGAAAGGATATGAACGGTAGGATTTTGTGACGTGTTTTTGTTATATATGCGGATCAGTGGGTATAGTCATGGGGAAGGATTTGGTTGATCCTATACGGTTTTATAGGGTAGGCAACAAAATTAAGATGATAATTGTTGTTGTTGTAGTTGTTGTTGTTGTAGTATTGTGTGAAGTTGTATATGATTATATGTGCATATAGGGTAGACGATAAAAGGTTATGGGAAAATCGATTTACACTTATACTATATAAAATTGTGGAGAAGACTTAAAGTTTCTTGTACTATATTATTTTTTCCAGAAGAATCTGAGGTAGTCGTCGACATACAAATACATTTACGAGACTGTAATTTTAGTAATTTCACTTTTCACATAGGTTTAAAAATAACAAGTCATAATCTCATCGAGTTGACTCGCGCGCGCACACGCGAGCAATTAAGCTATCGTAAAGTCTATATATTCTCATCGAAGTCAAGGTAAAAATTACAACTCGAAAACGCTGCGAAAGAAACGTCTTCGGAATAATTAAGAAAATCGTAAAAAAGTAAATATAATAAAGAGAAAAAAAGACGAGCTAGCGACAAGCTTCTTCAAGGCGTTTAAAATGCATGCGAAAACACTTTCTCAAAATAGTGTTATTATATGCAGTCGTAAAATCCATTTACGAGATGCTGTTTTAGACGCTAAGGATTTCACCAAAAATCGCGTGTGCGATTTTAATATATATATATATACTCTGAGAAAGTAAAAAGCGCTGATTAGCAGTCGACGAGACAAAAGCGTGCGGTGTCGTAAACCGTCGTGATTACATTATATATCCAAAAGAAAATATTAAAAGTAAAAGTAAATACTTGTATGCTAATCTCATTGGCCTAGAAACTTTAGAGCTGTAAACTATCACGCGCTGTAATGAAAAAAAAATGAAGTTTTATTGAAATACGATCAGTGTAATAAACATTCGACATTAAACTCTACTATATTAGCTATGTTTCTATGAACCTGATACTTTTATATCGCAGAATATATACAGAATGCGTCTTTATCATAACAACCGCGTCGTATAATCATTACCCCATGACTATGATGTGCAATATATTCCACTATGCACCGGTCCTTTATATCGATGTCAAAGAACATCTATATATCCTCCATACACAGACGTATATATACGCACAATCCCTTCAATCACCATATTGCATGCTCATAACATACTATACATTACGCGCCATCGCCATGCAACAAAGAAGTTCCATTCTACCATCCGATACACACACACATACACACTCGACTATATATTTATATATAAATTCATAGATCCATCATTCGCGTAGACTATACGCGAACTACCGTGAACTTAGCACTCTCGCGAGGTGAAAAAAGAAAGAAAGAAAAAAAAACGTGCCTCGTGTTACGCTATAACAATGAGAGATGAGTTTACCGCGATATCGAAGAATGTGCGCGCACTTGCGGCTATATGATCATGTAATATACCTATGGCCTTGTCTTCTTCACTGTTCTTTCTTGCGAAAGTGTATGTATGGCGACGACGACGACGATGAGCGTATATATATACTATAGAAATCGGCGCCCAGGCGCTAATTAGAATTGGAAAGCGGTGCAAGGTTATATAGGTGTGGATATATGAAGAGGACAAAGAGAGAGGGAAGTTGGATGTATGCGATGAGATTTTTTATGGTCGCATGCGATCCTGACGACACGAAAAAATGGGGATGTAAATGAAAATAAATTTGACGAGAGAGAGCGAGAGAGAGAGAAATTGTAAAGTTGAAAAACGTGTGTGTGTGTATGATGGCGCCGCCTATGTCGGTTATAATTGAACTGAAATGCTACTTTTAAAGGAGGAGTAATATGGGTGACCTTGTGGAGTAATAAAAAGATACGAGGTTTTGGAGATTTTTTCGGAAGTCGGTTTTGATAAAAGAATTGGTGAATCGTTTGCGAGATACTTTAAGACAGGCGTCATAGCTGTGAATCAGCGTGCGTGTAATGAGACAGGTGTTTTTATATTTTTAGAGAGCGATCGTATCATCGAACAAAAATTTTTCTCAGATTTTTGCAACGTTTCAACAACTACTAGTCACTGGATTTTTTTTTGTATTTATTATTATTTATTTTGGTTTACGACTAAATAAGTGCGTTATGCGAAGAAATAATTTCCATAGAATTAAATATAAGAAAATAATGTTTAAAAAAAAACATTTTTCTTTTGTATACGTTGTATTCCAGCAATTTTGAAATTTGCATGAATTTTAATGCAATTTATAAAGCTTGCATATACGTAAATGTATATAAAAACTTCAAAATTGATGGACATTTTCACAAATTATATACATCATCGCGACGATCATCTCGACCGCGCGATATTTGACCCACATTTTGAACACGTCTTCACTGCAAAACGATTATGTATAACAGCTGCTACCAATAATTTCTGCCAACCTATCATCCATATATCCAACAGTCCAAAAAAGCGCACGACATAACCGATTCGATACGGTGAAATGCCTCCTAATGATATAATTACCTACGTCGTGATCGTCTACTATACATATATATTATGCATTTTCCTTTTACCTATCCATCATATCGATCACGAAAAATTCGTCACCTGCAAAACACCATCAACCGCGTTTACATCTAAATATATAACATATACCAATTGCCTATGCTATACTCATTCAACCGTTACGCTGCTGTATCGTATACATATAGGTATATATATACACAGAGATTCCACACAGATGGACTAATAAGATTCGATGAATCTCGAGAGCGCAGCAAGTAGCGATTAGGTCTTTTTTTTGTCGAGACAGTCGAGCCTTCGTTTTGCAGTAGCCGCGAACGTTTTTGACCCACATCGAATACTCGAGGATTATATATATATATCGAGGTTGCATATCGCTTGAAGCGACTAATCGCTGTCATTTGTACGATCGGGTAAAGGAGTGGTGGGCTGTAATTGTAGGATTTTAAGAGAGAGAGAAACTTTGGTGGGGTACACTACAGGGTTTTATTTTGGCGTAAAAAGAAAAGAAAAAGAAACAGATGGAAAATGCGAATGCGCGCGTTGAGATGGTGATAATTAGAGATGGAGAAACTGGAAATAGCATATATATGTGACCTGAAATTTATTGGCGATAAATTTGAGAAAAAGAGAAGTGAGTAATATAATTTACGAAGATATATATACAGTATATTTCACTTTGAAATTATATTATATACGAATAAATTAGCTGATAAGTGTAAAAGATAAATGACGGGGTAAAAAGTTTAAAAGACTTTATGACAATTTATATATCGTATGGCTTTTTAAGACCGTCGGCGGTATACCGGTTTCTTATTATGTATATACTATTCCAAAAAGTTTTCGTATATACAAGAAAAAAAAGAAAAGAAAAAGGAAACTTGGAATTCCTCGCAAAATAGTTTTTGCATTACACACACACACACACGGATGGTGACATTTCGACAGGAATTCGCATCCTTAAATATATTAAAATAACCAAATTTCGGTTGCGGTACTATATATATAGACCTTGTGATATACTTTTTGCATACAGCTATACGTAAATCATTCGATTATACCTGAGTACAGTTATCGATAGCTTCAAAAAAAAAAGCTGCTTATAAATTTCAAAAAAGTTTCGAGAGACATCAATTCTTCGATACTATATACCGCTATATAGACTCGAAACCCATGCTTTCTTTCGATAACATTTTTTTTTTCATCACAGCTGCTTTAGAAAATCAACACCGATGTTGTGTGTTCTACATATTTTTCCAAATCCCCTACATATACTCTCAATTAATCAAGCAACCCTGGACTGAATTAGCATTTTACATGAAATCCGCACTGTATATATATAGTGTTGCTCCCAATACTCTCTACGGTAATCCGACCTTATCCTCGATTAAAAAGGCCAATGACACCGCCACAACTTTGCATAACGCCCACTATATACCGAGGCGCGCACCGAAGAGAAACAAATGGCTTTTTTCCCGCGCGCACGACTAGCAGCAGTATATACACGTGAAATTGCCACCTGTAACATGCTATATGTTTTTTTTTTCTTTCTTCTTTTTCTTCTTCTCGTTTCCTTATACATTTTACGTATATATTATTATATGCATCTGTTTAGAACTCTAGGCTGCGGGAATCGCGTGCTATTGTTTTTCTTCTTTCCTTTATTGCACACGCGCTTGTATAGTTATATACTACTGCGTGAGAGAAGGGAAGTTGCGTTGATGTCACGTGCAGTGTAGAATAATTTCACTTTTTTTTTTAAATAGATTTCGAATGTATCAGGGTTTTAGCTAAGAAGGTAATTGTATTTTTAAGCGAGAGGAGGACTTATAAGCTTGAATTCCTTGCGTGGATAATTAATGAAGCGAACGATATTCCGTTACAAAAGGGCATAGCATTATAAGGAACAGCGTGAACATCAGCGGCAGCGGCGATAAATATGTGGAGTAAATCAGCGTTACAATGCATCCAGTCATTGTTCAGGACGAAGATGAGTTACTTAATTTTCTGTCGCTATTGTTACGACAGAATTTTGATGACTCGTCGTTTTTCAACCCGCGATTCACATCGTATATAGTAGCGCGTTGTATCCTTTTTCTTATTTCCTAAATTCACATGCTTCTTGTGTGTACACAGTGTATAAGTGGCATTGTTTGTGGATTTAGAAAAGCATTTAACGTCGTTACGAACCCACCGAATTGCCTATATAGTGTTTCGTCAAACCATGAATTTTCGGTTGGTTTGGTACTTCTTTGTGCCAATTAACTGAATTAATTTGCCGTCGTTGTGACACAATCGTTTCGTCTATATATATATATATATATATAAGAATGTAGAACCAATTCGTTGTATGTGTGTATTCGACGGTGGGAAAATACACTGTTAAAAATTAATAAGGTATATATATATCTACTTTTAAACGACGGGAAGTAGAATAGATTATTATCCTGCTCGATCATTTATAGCTTCGATAATTGATCGATTATACGTTCCTTCTTCTTTTTGTCCCGTCTGACACACAATAAACCACTGATATCCAATTTTTTTTTTTTTTTTACCTCAGCTGTTCGTGATCGACGACACGGCGCGTGGAACGGGAAAAACGCAAACCACAATGAAATTATGTTACTGCATGGAAAAAAAACGATTTTCTTTCTTTTAAAACGGTATTTTCTAAGTAGCTTTTGTCGTCGTCGTCGTCTCGAAACCCCAATTTTCAATTAGCAAAAGCATTAACTTTAATTGTCAGGACAAAGGTATACATTTTTTTCTAGGTCACATATACATTTCATCTGTTGTGCACGATCTGTGATGTGAACAATTTTATCTATTTTATATAAATACATATACCAAACAAATGACATTTTAACGGTCGATTAACATATGAAAATGTTCACACACACACACACACACACACATTCATTAACATTAATGTTCGTTATTGAAATATACCATATCAATTATGCTTACACGCGTGCAAACTTATCGCAAAAACCTTCTCAACATATATATATGTACCTATAATACGAAACTTAATAAATATTTCATGCAATTACGGAAAATAGGTTATTCCTTCTATTATTAACACAACATGCGTGCGTACGCGCAGAAGAGAAACTAATAGCCACGTCGCGTCGATCGCATATTTTCACATAGACGCAAAATTACAACTATATATACGCGTGTGTATAGCAGTTAGTAATTACCCCCGTGTGTATATGTTATTTTTCCCTTGGTATACAAGTATACAACGCTTGAGAGAATCACATTGTGTTATTCGACGATTCTTCAATCTCCGTTACACATGTACGCGAAAGAGGCTGGCCGATCGTATATAAGGTTTAATTGTTGTATACTATACCGTCTTATACGTGCACCAGCACTTTAAAGAGAGGGAGAGAGAGAGAAGAAAAAGAAGTGCAAGTCAGTACTGTGTCATTGTTGACTTTTGCGAGATTATGTTTTTGTAAATAATCGCGCAAGCGCGCGGTTGTATGCGGCGATTATAAAAGTGCGATGGCTATATATAATATGCGTGTTGCATCATCGCATGTGTATATGTCGGCGACTGATGATGACCGGATGTACGACACCGAGTGCGTTAGGTAAGAGAAGGATAATAATTATATATGTATGCTAATGGCTTGGTTGCGAGCGTTTAATAAAATGTTTTTTTTTATGCATAAATTGTGCGTTGATTAGAATATTGGTGATGGGCGAAGATGACGATGTTATATAGTCTTTATTAATATGTGCTTAGAATAAATAGTTGTTACGCAACTCTTTCTTCTGTATAACAATCGATACGTATAGTGGGTTACAAAAATGGTGTGTTTAATGAAAAAAGAAACATTAAGGTTACGTAAAATAATAATAAGTGAACTAATCGCACGCAAAATTACCGATATTTTGATTCTTAATCTCGCTCATTATATTATTATAACCTCGGTTAAAAGCTTTTCCTTTTTTAACTATACCTCTAAACATTACATATATGTATATTTCGTTTTAAACGCACGATATGACCGCATAATTCGACAAAAACACCTCCGACCGTTATTCAAAGATTTTGATAACCCCAACCAAAAGAAAAAAAACCGCGACTACGCAGCAATCCGCGTCTATACAATTTTCACGCAATTACATTTCGATCACTGTAATAATCCTACATACGGCGACGTAGAAAAACGATCGCAACAATTTAATTGCACATAAATTTCGCGCTTACCTCTATCCACATATATATATATACATTCACTATATACCGCACACGCTACTGTCCGTTTTCCGTTTTAATTAGCCCCGTGCGTGCATGCGCATACACGTAGGAATGTCGCGCGCGCGCGCGTACACCAACAAGTGAAAAATCAAAGTGCAAAAAAAGCATGCAACACACACGTGACTAATAGACATGGACGTATGCGGTGTAATGCAACGGTCCGGAAAAGGTTATCCACAAAACGTTGAAAAAAAAAGACGCAGAAACATGAGCAAAACCACGGTTTCCTCTCTCTCTCTCTCTCTTTCTATCTCTTTCTTTCTCGACTGTATATATATATATATATATATATATATATATATATATATACGCTATGTCATTAGATCGGGTCGAAAAACTCGTTCCGATTATTCCGTATACCGCGAAAATTCAAATACGCACCGACACACAGCTAATATGCTCTTTGAAATGTTTTTTTCCGCGCGGTCGGAAAGGCGGAGTGTATATATACATATACTTATATGCGCACGCGCGGTACTTACATGCACTTGAGGGAATTCGAGCGACTCTATATTGCACAAGAAGTCGAAAGGATGCAAAACCAGGTAAAATATATGTACAACTGAACGAGACGCAGGTGAACGATCGTTTCTGAGAAATATGGGTTTACGCTATTATACTCGTTGCATGAATAAAAATTTCGCGTGGTAAACGCAGGGTTCTGTGTGTGTGTGTTTTTTTTTCTTTTCCTCGTCGCTTCCTATATATATATATACCTACGCCTACTATCGCTTTATATACATATTCGTTATGTAATTTTTTACGATTCGCTATGTACGAGACGCAAATTGTGGCCGCGCGACGCACTGAGAGCTGCTATTTGGTATGGGACCAATTTGGCTATGCGAGAGCCGTGACGAATTGCCCACTGGTATAATAAAGCAAACTTTAATCTTCGCTAATCGGAAAACTGAAAGGTCTTTCAACTACCTATATATGTGTATGTGCGTATTCGCGTGCAAAAAAAAAGAAAAATGCAAATTAGTCGAATTAGAATTCTCGAATTAGAATTATGTAAATACTATCGCGGGTCTATAGGGGTTATATCGCGTATAATAATAAATATATATATATATATATATATATGTATATAAACGGTCCGGTACGTTTTGCGCAAGAGATTAGCCGTTATGAAATGTCGGCCTAAAACGCGAGTAAAAGTATAAATTTCATTCAAATTATCCGAGGCCGACTTTTGCTTCTTGCATTTGTAGCTGCATTATGTAAAAATATGGAGGGGAAAAACATATATATATATATATATATATATATATATATAGGTAGTAAACTCGTTGACCGGTTTCTAGGGTGATCAATATCGTTGTGTGTGCCACTGTATAGCGAAGGGACCATTCGAGAATTGTATACATGTCACAGATATACAAAAAGTTTAGCGTGCGATCACGCGGCAATAGATCGAGAAACCAGTCTGTTTATGGTCTTTGCAGGTACATTAGTCATAATCAACGACCACTGCATAAAAAAATATATATGTGTATGGTGCAACTATATATATATATATATTAAATGTCGTTCTGACTTACGCTATCTATATGTATACTGGTTGGTGTAACATTTGGCAATAGCGTGATTTACATACCTGTAACAAAAAGATTAAACGCGAGTTAGTTTGATATAGGTGTTTAATCGGTAAATTATAGTAATATATATGATAAAAAAATATATATAGAAATAATGATAAATAGTATCTTTTCTTTTAAATCTCTAAATATATTATCATCCTGGTTAACGCTCACGAATGTCTCGGATGAACATCTTTAATGCGACGTGAACAAACGTCGTATAAATAAAGCCTGCGTGTATAGCTATATATATGCATTATACGGCATCTCTCGGTCCCCGCAAATAAAACCCAACAAAACCCTTCATCCTCCTCCTCCTCACTCTAGAAGAAAAAAAAACGAGCAACAATGTCAAGCCCCTTAAACCTCTCTCTACGGCTTCTGCGAGAGGCCTGTTACCCGTCCTCTCTTTCTCGTCGAAGAGGAAATAAACTGCGGAAAAGGGATTAAACGGCCTTCCAGTTGGCTGTGCATCAACGTCTATAATGAGAGCTGCGCGCGAGTGGCGAGAGAGAATCCATGAACTGGGAAAGACAACACATATATATACAGTATATAAGAGCTGCGAACGAGCGCGCGCAGAGACCTGAGTTATCGAGCGAGTAGTATATAGAGTATATAGCAACAGAGCAGCAGGAGCGCGCAGTCGATTTATGCAATTGCGCTTGCGGCTGCAGCAGCGCACATCGCAGGCTTCTCTTCCGCAATTACCGTGTATATGTGTGCATGCGCTTGTTGTGCTGCTGCTGCTGTTGTTGCCAAAGGTGATTTTAAAATCGCCAGAGAGAGAGAGAGAGAGAGGAGAGTTGTTTTGTCGAGACCTTTTTTGGTTTACGTATATGTGGATGTGTATGTGTGTGAGAGTGGATAAGAATGCGGCTTTTGCGGTCGAGTGAGAGTAGTTTGCGGATTTATGGTAGAGGTATATATATATATGCGCGCGTGGTATGCCAGAGGAAAGAGAGAGAGAGAAAAGAGTGGACGAGGAGGAAGAAGAAGTCTGTTTTATCGACGAGAGAGAGACAGAGAGAGAGAGAAAAGTTGTTGTGGCGGCGGTAGCGACTGTAAGCGCGCGGTTTATATATATATAGTGTATACGGAAGTGCGCGAGCGAGTGTTGCGGCTGTCGATTGCTATATAAGATATGATTGCGAGAGAGAGAGAGAGAGAGATTTTTATATATCGGGGAAATGTGGTGGTAAAAAAGTTGGGGTGAGGATAAATGTTTGGATGGAATAATGTTTTTTAATAATATTCGGGTTGTCTATAAGGTACTTATTAGTAAATAATAAGGGGTTTTGAATTTATATAGAGTCGCAAAGTAAAGAATGCAATGAGAGATGATAAATTTGAAATGTCTTGTTTCGCGGTACACCAACAATTATGGGAATACAATCTTTTTGAGAACTACGTAATATACTTTAAAAAACCTCATTGTTACAGTGATATATAAACTCGAATAGTCGTTGCAACACTTTATAAAAATTTTTTGATAGACGTCATTACGCCGACCTCAAAAATGAATGTATCACGGTTGATAAATTTTAAGTAATATATGGATGATAGTGTGCATAAAGTTTTTGAAAATATATAAATACATACGCTAGTTAGTAGATTGATGGGAAAATTTATATAATTTTCCAAGTATGTATAAATTAAGGAAAAAGGCTTAACATGAATAAGTTATTAATAAAACTTTCTTCATCGCTTAATTAGCCAAGCTTTGCGAAAGACCTATAAAACAATAAGCTGCAACTGCAATTTGCATTGGTTTTACATTTAAATTGAAATATTATCTTTGCAAGAAAACATTTTCCATATAGTGGTATCAAATCAACTGCTTTTTTTTGAATAAAGTACATAATATTTAAAGCGACAATTTTGTAGTACTTTATGCAACTCTTCGCTATTGAAAATAAAGTGTTCTTCTGTCGTTAAACAAACAATTAAAATGTGTATTATAACTTCATTTACTTTACGAATATTGTGTGCTTGGTCCCTACTAAATCTTAATTACACAAAAAACAGTGTGTTACAAATTTCATTTTTGACATAAAATGTGTGCCAAAACTGGATCTCATTTTCAATTGTGTACGATCATTTTGATAAAAAGAAGAAGTTATTTCTTTATATAGTAATGATATATAGCATGATTAGGCAAGTGATGATAAATGAAGCATTTTACATTCTAACTCTAGATAGACAAAAAGTATAAATTTGAAAAAAAATACAAAACTATACTTTGCATATACAGTACAGCAATAGAAATACAAAAGCGTTTCCCACGAAATTTCTCTCTGTGTTTATAATACAGTATAACGAAAGTCCTTTTTTTCGCTCTCTTCGGTCAGAAATCAGGGTCACACATTTTTATTACGTGATTAATCAAACTTTTTGATTGGAAGAAGATCTCGACGATATTAAAAGAATGTCGAAAATAAACTGCATGAAAATTTTACTGTACCCGCAATTACAAAAAGTGCTTGTCCTCTCTCGAGAAAATCGATCATAATGTTACATCAAATAATTTTTTTTTTTAATTAAAAAGAAAGTGAGTGAAAGCAGATATATGTAAAAATATTTGTTTTCTTGCATATAATTTGTCTACCACGATGTCTAGAATGTAAATGTTTTGCACAAATATCTTAACTAATTCCTTATGCATGCTCACACATACACGGGAGGATTTGAATATTTACCGATATACTTGTATGTCAACTTATAAGCGCAGTAAACATGGTTTCATGATAAAATACGTATATATATAAAAAAAGCATAATTATTTATATAAGTAGCATAACAATTTTATAGTTAAACATAAAAATGGTTTCTCAAATACTTTTCACAAAACCATGCAATAAATAATATATTTCTTTAAACAACCTTCATCGGCAAATATATCAAACAAAAAAAACCTTCGTTCCCACCCTTCAACTTAATCCAATACAGCCAACTAACCTCGCTGACTCTTGAGAGAGCAACGAACTGCACCTTGATCGCATCCTTGTCTCACTCGCCTGTCAACGCTGCGCGGCCTTGCGCGCCCGTCGATTTCCGATTTCACCTCGCGGACAGTTGTCACTTTATCCTCGCACTCTCTCACTGCGCTGCTGCCATACTGCTGCACGTCTCCTTACCTCCCCTTCTTCGCGTGAGAGAAACCGTCGCGGCGTTAACGACGAAACCGATCATGCAGATTTCTCTTTTTTTCCTCTCTCTCTCTCTCTCTCTCTCTCTCTCTCTCTCTCTCTTCCCTACCCAGCACACGACGATTAACGAGCGTTGAAGATGGAAATGGTTTATTGTTCGTGCGAAGGTTCTGGGAAAAAGCCGTTTAACAAGTCTATACAGTATGGGTGTTATTGTGCATTAGACGGTGAAAGGTATATATACGTATGTGGTAGGGTTTTCGGCACTTTATATTATATATTATTACAACGGAATTGGTTCACACGTGGGTTTCGTTTAGCGGATGAGGACGAGGATGTAAGAGAGAAAGAAGAATAGAAGAAAAAAACACTGATGTTGGCCCGAATTTTTTGCGGCTTCGATCTTGACACGGCTTACTTACACTTTCGTGTGTACCTGCTTCTGTATATGTGTGGACGTTATAAACGGGTTCTGTCTTGCGGTGGGCGAATTGAGACAGATGTAGAATGCAAAGACGAGCCCAATGAGAGCAACGTTATACGAGAGTGTGCAAGTTCTGTTATTTTTTATTCAATTAAGGTACACATATTATACTCTCGAGTATATATACCGCGTTTCGCGGTGCGATTGGAAACGATTGAGGTAACACGGATTGGATTAAACTGTTTTGATGGAAAAATTCATTGATTTCGGTTGTGTGCGTAATTTAAGTACATTATTTTGGTGGTTTTTTTTTGGGTAGACATGATCGATGTATCGAATGATTGTATGTGGCGCGAAAAAAATATGTTATGAAAAATAAAAAGTTGAATGATTTTTTGAGATGAAAATTATTATAGTGGTTTTTTTTAATGAAATTTTTAATTATAAAATAACATTTTCTAGAAGGTGCTATAGAAATTATTTAAATCGCAACGTCAAAATATATAGTTTTGGAACGAAAATCAATGTATATACGCATTAGTTCAAAAAATCTTATAAAACTCATTTTTGCAACAACCATTAAACCTCAATTTCGCTAAATGAAAAATCTCGTCTAAACTATATAATACAACGACAAAGGCAACAAATCACCCGCTAATACAAAAGAACGGCGCTCAATCTCATCCGCTAACCCTCGCCAATACTCCTTACCGCACGCATCAATCCCCATCTAATCGACGATCTCATCAACTGATCCTCCTCCTCCTCCTCATCCTCCTCCCACTTTTCTCTCTCTCTCTTCAAGTTCAAGTGCAGCCAGCTACACACATAGACAATCTCTCCACCCAAGCGCGCATTAAAAACCACTGTATCACACAAGTCCCAATTAGCGCACAGCTATATCCATATATATACGTATATACGCATATAACACGCGTGTATATATATATATATATAATACGCAAAGGTGAACTTTTACTATACTCTCATGAATAAACGCTTCGAAGCAAATGAAAAAAATAATAATAATTTTATACCGGAGCCCGGAAAAAAAGGAACGAGCAAACGAGAAAATTGGTTCAACGGCGTGCTTCCGCGTTATATGTGTATGTCTATACCCTCGCGATAAATAATGCATTGCGTTCGTTCTATGAGCTGCTCTTTCTATATATATATACATGTACGCGTGCACACGTTTGCTCGTGTAATACGCCGGGGAAGAGCGATGAGCTGAGATAATTTTAATAAGCGAGAGAGGAGGCGCGCATAGTGTTATGGAGTATGTATAAGAGATATATCTATATAGCTTATAGCAAGCAGCGCATGCGCACGACGCGAGCCGCCCTATCGTAATAGGCTCGAAATGGTTGCTCTTTTGCAAGAGAGAGAGAGAGAGAGATGTGCTCGTGAGGTTGACTAATAGCTATACAGCGTGATTAGTGGCGCTCTTTGATGATACGGATGGTTTTCTTTTTTTTTTTTGAGGTTTTTATAGAAAGGAATTTTTTAGGCGCAAGGGGAATAATGTGAAAAATGGTAATTTATTCGATGTCATCCTCTGCGGTCTTTATTGAAAGAATGGGAACTGAAAGGAACGAAACTGTGGTTGTGAGCGAAATAGTTTTATAAAGATATATATAGATTCAAACTTATGCGCTGTTACTATTTCAAAAAGATATGAAGAATTAGCCGTTATTACACTGCGTGACTATACGTATATCTGCCTCACTCATCGCCATACCAAATCACTTCGTATACGTATTACAATTCAACGGCCCTTCGTAAACTATAGCTATGTATCCAGTTATTTCCCTTATTCAACCAAATTGTTATTATTATATTTCTATACTTATATTTTTAATAAATATATACCATTCGGAGAAATAACTATATATATAATTTCTAAACAGTATATGTACGACATTGAAACTACAGAGCACCCAAAGATACAACCCCATCCTATATCCTCTATATATATAAAATAAAAAAAGTAAAATTGACGGTTACTCGATATCGCAGCCTCTATATACGCAGAGTCCCTTATATCGACCATTCGCCTCTCGTGTTTCCTCATAACGAATGAAAAAAAAAAACAAAATCATAAGTTCCCCCGCGGGGGCGTCTTCGCTTTCCCTTCGACCGCGCGCGATTCCGGCCGCAATAAATCACCTCTCTCTCGATATTTAACACTCGAGGCGGGAGATCATATATATATATGACGACGGTTATCAGATCCCGATCATGTTGTGATGGATTCAAGACCGACGTGGTTTTGCATTGCGTTTCATATACCTATACATATATACGAGACGCTCGCGGCTCGTCGCGCCTCTTGAACGTTTCCCTTTCGATATATATATATATATATATATACATATATCCATTGGTTGGATCTAGATTGCATGTGCAATTTAAAGATGTATTTTTACCATTGTCGTTCTTGTGTGGTGAAATACTTTCGCTGGAGATATTATAGGTATATATTTATTAATTCACGCATTCCTATATGTATATATATACTTATTTAGAAACCGTGTGTAAATTGTAATAACGGTATTTTGATATACGATTGGGATGATTTTTGTGTATATACGCGGTAGCTATATATATACGAGGAAATCGGTTCTATGTTGTAATAAGTAAATGAGCGAATGTAAATAGTTAGTGTAATTACGAGTTAGGTGCACGTTCGCTGGTATGAATTATTTATTAGCGTTAGAGTTTATTTTAGTAGATGCAATTTGTGTGACTCACTGTATATACTCTTGTATACGCTTATAATTAAAAATATTTTACCGAACAACGCGCTAATTATATTTTAACTTAAATTGTAAAATTAATTGCACCACATTGAATTATTTAATAATATATATAAATCACTATGAAAAATTTGTTTGATCGTTAAATTATACAATGACCATAATTTCAACCTTTTAAATTCCTTAAATCCCGCTCGAAACGTTTCCCAATAATAAGAAACACATTCGAAAGCCTCATCATAACCGTAAAGACCACATCACCACTATATACAACCTCGTATCTCTTCTCCTTCTCTCTTTCATTAACAATACCACAAGGAACGAGGAAAAAGGAAAAGAAAGAATATGAAGAAAAAAAAGAAATTTAATAACTGTTATAAGTTTTGCATTACAAAACGTAGTAGAATCGATGCGCGATTACTCGCGGAACGCGAATAATGTATACTTATTATACGCGAGCGAAATTACCGAGAAAGCAGCGCGCGACGAGAGCTTGTGGAAGTTAAGCGTAACGCTGCAGCGTGACGCAACGATAAAAGAAGCATCGTATTAGACAAATGTCACGAGCGAACGACTGCTAATCATATAGTATGTATATATGTATATGTGTATGTATGCGTTCACGTGCAGTGACTTTTCCTCTTCCTTGTCTACTATATATGTGCGCGGTGTGACTTTTCTTCCCGGTATGCGCTCGTTTTTTTTTTACCTTGCTATGGGAGTGACGAGATTGTATATGGATATATCCTAATTTGGGATCGATGGAATGTGGAAGTTATATAGCGACTGTGTAGCTGAGATATGGTATACGATATAGTTATAGTATAAGTTTGCGAAAGTGAGTGTATTATATAAAAAAAAAAGCACGTGTTATTATACTACTGTAAGTAGTTTCGGTCACGCTGTAAGTAACATTTACCAATACGTTGTCGATGTACAGTTACAAGTAAAAAAAATATAAAAAGAACGACGAAGCAAAAGAGGCGAAAACGTATTAAAGTTATCTTTATGAATGACAGGTTATCGGTCACGAAAGCATATGCAGTCGTAAAAACAGCGCTGAACAGTCGTGAAATGTAAAAAATACCGCGTATATAGTTATAGTGACGTGCAACTTTGAATGAATAACGCGAAACATATATATATACACACGTTTAACATAAGCTATACGCGAGCGGAATTTACTCGCGAAACCTACAACAAGCACAGCTACGAGAACCTCATTACCCTATATTATAAAAATTTGCGTTCAACCTATATTAAATCTTCTTCGCATCAAACTCACGCGTTCCTTCACGACCTCTTTGCGTAAAAATAACCCTTACATATATATAGGTATATCCATCAAACCACACTACACATTCCACGTAGGTATATGTATATAGATAGGTATGTACACGTCACATTCTTTTTTTTCACGGAACGCCCGCTGAATTACGGTTTTTTTCTCGTACGGCTTCCGCCGCTCGTGTACACCTATACTTACAGGGCAAGCGATGCGTGCAAACACTGCCTGCCGCCGCCGCCACCACTGCATGCGTATATATACGCGTAATCAAGGCTGTAATGCGCGGTCGAACAAAGGACTTTTCCGGGAGAGTATGTATATACATACATATATATACGTAAGTATATACGTATAGGCCCTCGGTCTTGGCTGATTTTTAGAGTTTCTTTCTTTCTCTCTTCTTCTTTTTTTTGTGTATGTAACGTACTGGTAGTGGATTCCGCTACGCGAGCTAGATTTTTCGTGCGGGTAGTAGTAGTATATGTAGTGTTTGCGGTGAGGCGATGATCCTTTGAGTTTAATTGTTATAACTGTAGCTGGAGATCTTGTTTCGATGTAATTTGCGAAGGAGATTCAGCGTGGAGAGTATAAGAAGAGTGAGAATTTTTGGCGAATTTTACACGTGTTTGCAGAAAGAGAGAGAGAGAGAGTACAAGGAAATAAAAGGGTTGTTAATGTTACGCGATAATGGTCTTATGCCACATATATTGTTACGTTAATTTGAAGAAAAATCAACGAAAAAATCATAATCCAGCTCACGGTATATTACATTTTAGCTGGTCATTACAGCACGAAATTACGTAAAATTCCAGCGGCAACAGTTGTGTATATGTAGTATTATATACGTAACTTGATATGATGTCTAAAATTCAAACATTAAAAGTTTAATTGTAACAGGGACATTCATCACTTGCGTCTTTCGTTGTATGATTTTTTTTGAAGTTGTGGGGTTCCACAGGTACATGCTTATATACCGGTCACTGATATATAGCGCAGTGAAAGCATGAGATTTTGTCGATTTACATCTCAACGATGTTGCTGTGGTGCATGTCAAAAATGAGTAACTTCCTTATTGTTTTACGTGAATACAGAGGCGCGAGTGAAAGGGGAAAAAACGGGGTGTATTAAAAAAAATATAGTTTTCTATATACAATTCAATCGTGAGATAAAGTAAACGCTCGCTTTGTGGTGTAGCTTTATATTTATTGCATATATGTTTAAGTCACTGCAGTTTCACCGTGTTTTCGTAAATAAAATGATGACCTCTGTCGCAATTTAAATCCGAAAAAGTATAACAATTCGTTTACGAAGTTTTCACGATAACATTATAACCACTTTCAAAAACAAGTGTGTAAATCCTATAAATGTATATCAACAGGATCAGACCATAAACGAAAAAAATTTATAACTACGTACTGTTCCGAAAAAAAAAATACCCAACTTCCCACAGAAGAAGACGAGCCGTCTCTCATCTAGATCATCCGCATTACAAAACGCGACGCCGGGAAAGAACAAAATTAATTAAGCGCTGCTTGAGAAAAAAAGAATTCTTATCTTTCTCTCTCTCTCTCTCTCTCTCTCTTCACCCGAAACCGTTCTCCCAAAGAAACGGGAACAATCGCGCGCGTGTGTACGCGTTCGCCTCGCACAATCGGCGAGTAAATTGTATACTTTTTATAAACGCGCACACACGAAACTCGCGCGTGGACTTCGAAAGAGAAAAGAGTTTTAAGGCTTCTTTCTGCGAGTTCATAATGTTATGCGTAAAGTAAAGAAGGAAGAAGTAAAAGAGAAGGAAGAAGAAGAAGGAAAAAAAAATTTGCAATCAATGTCTGCGGTGCGCATTAATTATACATATATAACGGTATGTACTATACTACACAAGGTGCCTGAACATGTTGTATATATATATATATATATATATATATATATATATGTATATATACGCGCGTGTGCGATAATCGTACCGGGTAGTTACATTATTCACGAGGGTGAGTTTAGTAATTGCCGAGGTTATACTTCCTTCCTTATGTGTAATGTTTAAGTTCTATACGCAATGGGGTTCTAAAAGGTCGAAGGGGTTGAGGATTGCAGATTTTATACATTTTAAAGTGGTATTCTTTAATAATTATACCGCACAAAAACCATAAGGTTATTTTCTTCATGATTTTTCATTATTTTATACTGAACGTTCAAACTACAATGAACGATATATGTAATTATATAGTTTAACGTATAATAACAGCGTTTCTTTTAATCATTACCGTATTTATACAATTCGTATACGATGACTTTCGTCTCGACAATAATCATATACGTCATTATAATTTTATTTCTTTTTCACTTGACATTTACACGGATACCAATAATCCAAAAGGTGAAATATCACCGATCTGTCATATATAAGCGCAATCGACGTTGATAGCTATTTAGGTGATTCTCGCGTTTGCGATCTTATCGAGATGATTGAACGTATATAAGGTAAGGATTAAGATAAGTATAAATATCGCGTCGCGTGATATGCGTATATAACGCAGCGAGGCTCGATTTTTGAAGAATTACTGTAATTTCGATAGCGACTCTCTTATTTATTCCTAGCTCGATTAATATAATTTTGTAAATAAAAGAATGCATTTCGCTACCACTTTCTTCGCTATATATACGAGAAAAAAATGGTTTATAGAAAGAAACCGTAACGGGAGCTTATTAATCGAAACGGCCAGCGATCCAATCGAGTTTTCTCTCTCTCTCTCTTTCCTCGCTCTCGCGATTTCCAGGTGTCATTTCAGTTTACACGAAATCCGATCTATCGTTCTCCGCTTTCGTATATATTATACATAGCTTATATATATATATATATATATATATATATATGTGCGTGTGTGTGTGTGTGTGTGTGTGTGTGTATGTAAGTCACGTATGATATTTCGCTCTCTTTTTTTCTATCTCCAATTAATCCTACCTCGCGTGGTGATATATCGAAAAATCATACGCCGCGTGAAATCTTCATCTCGCTATCGCGTATCACTATATATAGTAATATGGATCAAAGATATAGATTTTATATATATACATATAAATATGTGAAATGCAAATTTATCATAGTATTAATTGTATATAGCGGAGGACGAGTTCATCGGCCTCGAACAAAACCGTACACTGGATTTTCATAAATTCCGTGCTATATAGCAGAAACTCATTCATAACCATATTATATATACATGTATATTTCGTGGGTGGTGCGTATATATATACACATATGAGTAAACAGGCTTATTTGATCGTATATACATCTTGTAACCCAATTGCATTATTAAATGTACTCCAACCACGACTTTTCTACAGCAAAAAATTAAAAAAAAAAGAACCGTCATCGTATAACAACAATATATATATACACATATAAATATACTTTCCGCTGTCTCTCTCTCTCTCTCTCAAATTACAAGAACGACAAACTCCAAGAGCATCATCGCAAATTCTCGCGCGCATCTACGATTGCTATATTCTCTACACTCTCTCAGTAATGCTCGGATATGTAGTCGTCAATTTTTCATATACACATCGTGTATTTCCCCACACACACATTGTACACACATGGGGATAGAAGAAACGTGTATATATATATACGTATACCAACTCCTCCTGTATAGAGAGAAAGAGAGTTCAACGCTTCTCGGCAATAACAATCATCATCGTCGTTGTGCGAAGCTCTCTCAACCTGCGCGCGCGCAATTTCACTGATTTCTCGTCGTTGAGTGCGGTTCATGCGCTAGCTATGTAGTTCTCGTCGGCACTACCACCGTCGTCGTCGTCGTCTGTGAAAAATCGAACGACCTGTAATACCTTCGCGCGTATATAGCAGTAACAAGTCTGCATGAGCATAGCTATATAAAAACCTGCGCGTCGGGTATTTCTAGTCCGATCGTTATACTATATATACGTGTGTGTATGTGTGTGTATATAGTATATACAATAACAAAAAAAAACAGACCCGTACGTCAACCTCATACACGTATATATATATGTATGTATATATACCTGGAGTCTAATATCCGGTAGTATCAGCATGTTCTGCTCCTCGTCGTGATGGTTGTTCTGGCACAGCGGAATCTTGGCGGCCGGAAGCGTGCGTCTATATGCGGCTACTATATACGTGTGGAATGCTGCAAGTGCAAGCGTATAATACTTATACGTTTTGTTCGCTCGCGTTGCTAATTTTCTCTCGCACACATATACATGTACACACACGCTGACTGTTCTATACGTTGGATCCTGCGCTGTTATACGCTACTCTCTGTTGTATATATATATTATAGGAGATTTGGTATATATATAGCTTGATGTATAAATGTGGTTTTTCTCGCGTTAAGTGATTATTTTTGCTCTTTACGCGTATGGTTTTTGTCAAGGATTAAATGGGATTTATCGGTATAACAGTGAGTTGTGGAAACGTGTATACACGTAAAGGTTAGTATATAACCGTTTGGTTATATAGAATAGCACGAATTCCTGGTATAGCAGAAAATTTGCTAGTCTATCCAGCCGACACGATAACCCGAATGCAAGCTATATACACGCGTCGCTATATTTTCAGGCCCCAGGAATCCAGGCTAACCGCGTATAATACACCTACTATACAACATTCAAGCTATACAGTCCGCGCGAAATCTTTCGCGATTAAAAATCTCCTCGTTCCCACACGCTACAATAACTTCACACCACGCACAATTCGCACGTGTCAAAACTGTATTGGAACCGACCGACGACACTGCGACAAACCCCGATTTGTTTTCTCGAGAAATCGCTCACAGTAAGTATACATATATATGTAATATACCGTTCCGCACGCGCGTCTTTACCACCACCGTACGAGTTTTTTCTTCCAGGAACGCGCGCGTCGCGAGAGAATTATACGCGCAAAAGCCGCGACTGTTGTTCGCGCGCTTGGTCACTGCAATAGCAGTAGTATAAGTATAAACGCTGAGAAAAACCACATCACACGGTATCTATACATATATATACCTATATATAACGTCGACACTTTGCGCAATATCTTCTTCTCCGTGTATTCTTCTATACCACATTGACGGTCCACAACAATAACGAACGAGAGAAGAAATAAAATATATAGAAACAACCGCACTTTATAAACAACAACAACGATAGCAGCAGTAACAGATATACCGGTATACTATAGCACTTGTTGCGCACTGTTTTCGACGCACTGTGTATATACAGACACTGGTGGTGTGCGCTGGTTAAAGTATAGAGAGAGAGAACCGCAGCACACCGCGACGAGGAATAAAAAAATAAAGGAGGAACGCGCGGCGCGGCGAGAGCGCGTGTGCTTTCAAGGTGCCGGCGGCAGCAACTGACTACTACTACTACTAACGTTGCGCCTTTACGTGCGTGGTTTCGTAGTGGGGATCCCGACGACGACGACGACGACGCTCGCGAGTATATAGCCATGAGGGAAATGGCAGGAGCAGCAACAGCAGCGTATAGCGAGTGAGAGGGGTACGCATCCTTTCTCTCTCTCTCTCTCTCTGGTGCTCCGTTTTTCTCTCTTTCACTACTGTATCGGTATGTATGTACGTATATATGTACGTGCAAACACATATATATGCGAGCGAGTCTCTTTTCCTTTTTATCCTCTTTAGCGGGACAGGTGTGTGTGTATATGTGGAGGGAGAGATGCGTTAGTATATATAGTCGCGTTATATGTTATATGTACACGTATATATATAAGGAGAAAGAGAAGGAGGAGGAGGACAATGTGGAACTTTTCTCGAGTTTTTTTTAGGTATACGTATGTATGCGGGTATATGTTATAGGAGTTGATGAGGTTGTTCACCTGTCGTTGGGCGCGGGAAGAATATGGGAAGCGGGATTGTATACGGCTGTTTTTGGTGGGACTTTCGAAAAAGAGATGTTCTGAAAGTATATATATATATACAGATTTTTGGGAGTTGACTTTTTTTGCTTTTAATGAATTGGAGAAGTTTTAGGAGATATTGGAGGAAGATTCAATTTTTTAATTGTATAGTTTGTGCAATATATTAGAGATAAGCGTATAGTTGACCTTTTTAATTATGTGAGATTGATAAAGTCGTTCGATGTCAAGATTTTGTAAAAATTGTCGTTAGTCGAAAGATTTGCGAATATTAAATGCTATACTTTTAATTTTGCGGTGTTTTATAAACAGATATTTGTTTGATATTATCGAGTATAACTGTACCTAAAATAACAAGACCTTATCGTACTTGAAATTACGCAAGTATATGTACCGATATTTGTACGTATCATTAAGGAAAAAGAACCACAAGTACGCCAAAATTCAAGTTGTTTTGGTACAATATCAATCTGATGCAAGAAATGTGTGTGTGTAACAGGTCTCTCTATAATTTTGTTATACAATTTAATGATATAATAATTAAGTAGTGTAAGGTTTATTTTGCCTTCGATTACAAAATTTTTATCACTTTTATTAGAATATATGCAAGTTTGAAACGGATTTCATCAGGGTCGTACTAATTATATCTTCAAATGAAATCTCTCTTCATATACGAAACCAAATTCAATATATAATGTATTCTATTTTTAACCTGGTAACCTCATTTCGCTCAATTACAATTAATTTTTCAAAATCGCTTACATTGAATCACAAATAACTGATTTACCTTTAGCGAAACAACTGTTATTTGATGAACAAAACGAAATTGAATATCACCTCATGTATCATTAGCCCAACTTCGGTCCAGTATACCTCAACATTTTCATCTCGTTAGGCACTTATATATATATATATACTCTCACCTGTTCATACCTCGTCTCGTTTCGAAAGGTTAAGGGAATTCCCGTATAGAAGCCGTTAATCGTCATACCCTTTCGTGGGGAATTCCCTCTGTACTTCCCTGCCACAATTAACTTTGTGACCCATAAATGTTGAAGTGGCGGCCAACGCCTTACCGCAAAGAAATTTAAAGGATTCTGACAACCCGGCCGATGTACGTATTATATATATATGTATGCGAAAGTACAATTTACTTTCCAACGTGAAAGAGGTTGTAACGGTGACAATTGATAAAATTAATGTGCTGGTACAGGGACTGGACAGACATGATGGTTCCGGGAACGATATAGCAGTCCCAGGGTTGTCACCTTGCCGTTGGTGGAATTAATGTGCGTTGTATTAAGTTGGTGATTTATTTTTTCTTTTTTTATTTAGTAGAAAAATAATTTATGATTATACCAGTAACCTGTGGGGTTTCATTTTTCTAGTATGTATACGTTTTGTTTAGTTTCGTAACCTTCGGTTAATTATAAAATATATAGTTACCTAATAACTATATACGGAATTTTCTTTTAATTTAAATATAGTAGTATTATGAAAATACGTTTTAAAAGTTTTATAAAGGTGTTTCACATTGAAATGCAGAAAATGTTAAGTTTCAAAAATTCTATACTGTCTTAAAAATCCTCTTCAGAGACAATGGTGAAAATTTCACACGATTATTGTAAAATTTTAGAAAGCGTCTTCTCAAAGTAACGGTGAGAATCGTGAAAATAGTTATTTGCAATGTGATTTTTTTTTGTATTTATATAAAACCTCATTCGAGCTATAAATTTTAATTACCGCAACGACTATTGTTGTATGATGAAAAAATAATGTTTCTGCAAGATTCGTTATTTTCGAAAAAGCGCCGCATGCGCATACATTTTCATCCTACACGGAGTCAGTTGAGAAAAGGCCGGAGTATGAACAATGTGAAAATGAAGTAAGTATATATGCATATAAGATATTAATATACAAAACATAAAGTCTGTTATTTATTCAAGAAATTAATGCGTGGATGTATATTAAAATTTCCTAACGTACGCGTGTGCCACTAAAAAAAGGAAGAGGTAGGTGTATATTTTCTCTTCTCTTATATACATACAAATTTTAGGAATGTTAAATTTTATATACACCACGCAGGTATCTGTATACTTAATTATTTGCGCATAGGCATCATCGTATTCCTAACTTTAATATATACGCGAAATGATCCACAACGAATAATCCTCGTAAAATTTACCTTCCCCCTGTTATAGTGCAAAATGATGAAAATCTGCATAACGATTAACTCATTGCCCATACGGTGAAAATATCACTTATGTCATTTATTATTTCGTACTGTTTTTGTTGACGACAGGTGCTCGTATATATAAGTGCAACGCTTGCAATTTGTATGCCTCGCGTATAGTATGCCTCACGTTATGTACGAGTAAGTATATATCAAAGAGAATGTGATTGGCTAACTATATATATACGAAGAATCCTTCAATAGTGAAAGTATCGTTTTGCAGGTTTTCCAAAGAGGATTTTATATATACCAACGCAAGATGAGCGCATTATATTATATTATAATAGAGAAAAGCATCAAATACTTATATACTATACACATGTATATAAACACGCAACGAAAGTAATTCTTTCTGTATTTTTTGTTTTTGCTTGATTTTTTTTTATTTACTCGATATAATCGCGTGCGCGCTAGTTTTCTCTGGCTGAAATCGACATTAATCCAATTCAATTAGTAAAAGTCCATCGCGATAAGCGTCTTTTCCCGCGGCATGAATGACGCGCCACGTGCATGCATGCAGGCGCGCGCGAGCAACAAAACAGTAATTATATCTGAAATGTAGGTGATGTTTACATTTTAAATCGCCGCTCGAGTCGAGTTTGAGTTCCTTTTTTTTGCAAACGTTGCTTTCTATATGGTCTTAAACTTGTTTGCACTACTTTTTGTATAAGTATATAGCCAAGCATGAAGAAGGAAAAAAAACATTGAAAAAGTGGTGCGATATCCTTTTATGAGTTTTGAAAGATGCAAAATATTGTATATATATGTTTAAACCTGGTAATTTTATAATTACAAAAATAGCTTTTATAAAGTCTCCTAATCACAGTATTTAGTTGAAAGAATTTCAAGTATCTCGTGTAATTCGTTGCAACCGTATATATGCGAATACACGCGCATGAATTTTTCAAACGCATCGTGAAAACTTTTATATCTATATATACACGCGTGCGCGTTTCACCAACAGCCGTTTGGCTATTTTCCAGGCCACTGCATTCGAAATCGTTTTGAAATTCCATTTTCCGTCGTATACAAGTCCTCGTCGTTGAAGCTCACGCAACTTTCCGACTATTGCAAACGCATAAATTACGCGACACCTTTTACAATCATTTACCGCTCGTGCGTGTGTTTATACGTGTGACATTATAAATTCTATGATGAAAAAATTTTTTTTTAATCGTAAAGGTTCTTGATTTACGTATAAAATCTAATTGTGTAAAAAGAAAGAGTAAATTGTATATATATACGGTATGAAGCAGGGATGGTATATGTTGAGATATAATAATAATGATAACTGATTCGAGTTATCTAAAGTCGTTAAAGTCAACGTGAATATAGAACGGACGAATGCGTGTTTATTACGTTAGTTGAATAAGAAAAAGAAAAACAATTTACGGGTGTATACACCAATAATATATATATTGGTGAAATAAAAATTCTCTCGTAAAATAATTGAGTTTCATTTCGCTTCATTATATGTACGAGTATAATAAGCGAAGCCGCATATATTGAACATCTGGATAGATTAAATTTTCATGAAATATATATATGCCCGTAAATCTCTTAATTTATTATGAATTAAATAGTGTGTGCGTTGAAACTTACGTAATAAGGAAGAGGCAGTAAAATGAAGATTTTCTGTAACTCACCTGTAAAACAAGATGAAGCAAAATTAGATATGAACGATCGGATATATTGAAAAATTCGTTTAGTTATTTTAATCAAAGGTATGCAAGGTATTCGTTTTCCAAAAAAAACACAAGATGGTAAGATTTATTATTATAGTTCATCGTGGAAATGTCAGATCTAATTACAGATACTATGTACATTGGATTTTTTCTGTATTTCTAATTGAATCCGTCTCTTTGCTACTACATAAGAAATTTCAGTTATACATGATTTTTAACATCATTGAATATGACCAGTTGATTATAATTACCCAGTAATTATTAAATATTGAAACTTCACGATAGCGTAATTGAGAAATACCAACATGTTGATAAGCTTTATGAGTTCCACTTTTCTATATTAATCATACAATAAAAAACGACTAAAAAGATAGCTAATTCTCACTTCAATATACTTTCAAAAATTCAATACAGACTTCCCTCAAAAAAACAAATCAATCCATTACCTAATTAAATGCAAATGGACTTCTGGGTGTTCCAAACCCGCGGCCTCCCCCATTTGAAAACTGCACTATAGCAAGCTCATATAACACACCCGATATACTCGCTAATCAAGTTCACGCGTAACCGCGCGCTGCGGTACTTTTCAGAATCGAACACGTCTTGCGTAACATACCGTTTATACGCACAGATATATACATATACTCGAAAATCCCGATCGATTTTCATTTTCGTCTATAGATACAAACCGGTCGATCTGTATTTCCCGAAACATATAGACCTAACCGGAAACCTACATCATATATACGTACACAGGTTGCACGCTTACGTACATCGAAAGGAAAACCTAAACATACGCGCGAGAAAATGGCCAAAGTCCACTATATATATATATATACACGCGTATATATGAGTCTCTCTCGCGAGTGCGCCTTTCACCGTGTGAGCAATGCGCATACTTACAGAGTGAGAGAGACTGAACGGGAAAGGGAAAAATAATATTGTCGCGCCCATAGAAATCCGCGCGTGTGTGTGTCTGTGTGTAGAGCCGGTGTGATCACATTCCAGCGCAAACGCGCGACTAGAGAGCAGACTTTCGAAAAATTGTACGCGTTCCGCGTGCTCGTCTATGTGGGCATTCATCTCACTCGCGAAGAGAGAGAGAGAGAGAGAGGGAGAGGGATTCCTGTATGTATATGTATATGGGAGAACACGTTGGGGTGAGTGCACCGATCATTGGCGGTTGGTTGATTTATTTTACGGTCAGTTGTATATATACGGACTTTGAATGGGTATGGTATGTATGTTATATGTATATAAACGTATATACATGCCCTGATTTTTTATTGTGCGCTGTGTATATATGTATTTGAGGCAGAGGAATTTTTTTTTGATGATTGATTTTGGGGTTTGGTAGTAGTTGTTGTAAATTGATGGTTCTTATATAAGTTCTTTTTTCTTTTTAAAGTGAATCAATTATAAAAAACGTATATAGAAAGCTGATGATAACTCGTAAAGTTAACGGAATTAAAAATTCGCATACTGAAAATAGCGAAAAACTAATAAGCGTTTTATTTCATATACACTTTCACCTGATTTGACATAATTATTTTCTACAAATATTGCTAAAACAAAACCTGTAGAAAAAGAAAATAAAATTGATAATATATGCAAAGCGTTATAATGCTTTCCTTTTGTCAATCATCGTTCTTAGAATATATATAACATTGCTGTCAGATCAAAGTGACATACAATATAGGATAGAATATATATAGACGATAATCAATTGGCACGGTTAATGTAGACGTATCAATCCCGATTGAAATACATATATACGCAGGCAAATCGTAATATAGTTATACCACTGCCGGAGGATATGACAAGTGGTTCCGACAACAAATTCTATACAGTCGTTTCGCGATCGTATACACCTAATATCATCTAAATTAATTTCACTAGATTCAATATCACATATGACATATATATGACGAACTATATATATCTTCCATTACAGCTGTAATATACTGTTATATACGGTTGATGAGATATCACATATATATATATATATATATATATATACGCTCGTACATGTCGATCGGAAATCAGGACAACGACCTTGCTTTCATCTTCGAGCGATATTGGAATTAGATACGCGTTTAAATTATTGACACTTTATTGTCTCTGTATAGGTTATTATACGAGGAAAGTTGATCGATTAAATTTGTTTTATAACGCAATTTGTTACGCGCGGAAATTTATATCGATTATAGATTTTATGAAAATAGAAATTTAAAAGCGTATATACAAGGAGCCGAGTAAAAGTGTCAGTTATTATGGAGTGTTATTAATTTTCTAATGGTATATTATTAAAGTACCGTTATTGTTATGCAATCATTGTTTCTTGGTTACCGTTAATGTTTCAATTTCAATATTTTCACATATATAAACACCATTTTATATATATAAAGAAATAGAAAAATATTAAATTTTGTCGAAATCCCATGGTACAACCGTATTATAGTAGTATGTATATATAACAAAAGCGATAACTCTAATTAAAACCACATAAACGCATTTACGATCTTGTCACCGCGCGCTCGACTTATACGCATTAAATCATACCGCTATACTCGCTTTTATCACCTCGAAAAAAACAATAATTCAAAAATTACAGAGTCTCGAAAGTTTCACCACCACCACCACCACTGTACCGACGCACGTATACTTCTATAGACACGCGCAGCTTCTCATTACACACACACCGCCGCCGCACGCGCTAAAATATAGCCTTTCGCATATATATATACCCACACACATACATCGTGCTATTCATGTCAGTGTGCTACGTACTCGTTTGACGCCGAGTCACACACCATGAGTATATATGTGTATATGTAGGTATACATACGGTTCTTAATTTCTATATAGAATGTGTGTCCGTGCGCGCGACACTCGTTGCTAATTTCAACTCTGAGATTGATATACGCTGCTTCATGGCTGCGTGACAAGTGTGACGAAGACGAGATACGAAGAAGTATATAGTATATCGTCGTCGTCGTCGTTGCGGTGTCGTGAAATTTTATATATATTTTTAGAAATATAAATTGGGGATAAGTATATAACCGTTGAGAGATATTGTGAATAAGGAACTCCTGCATGTATAACGCGCGTTCTATTCTATATACTAATACGCGTATGTATATATAAATATATATACGTTCTACACACAAGCTATAGTTTCCCATTGCAAATTGAGCCGTCAGAGGTTGAGGTAGAATCTATTAAGCGATAAATATAACACGGAGAATGAGTTATAAATCCGTCATAGCCAGCGAGTATATATATGTATATATAACAACGCTGCGTGAGAAAATTTTCATTTCTAATCTATATTATATACGTGTTGTGTGCGGGTTTTCATTTCGCAGTCGAAAGATTAGATGCAGCGTTCGAAACAATGAGTGCGTACATATATATATTGCGGTTTCAATTACACATTCTTCTTACCGTTAATACGTGAGTGTATGCGTATGTATAGTGTGAATCAAACTGTGTAGATATTTTATACCGATTCGCAATAAAGGCCATCTACTTTCGAACTCAGAAATCACTCAGGATTTTACATAATTACGTCGATATATAAGCCCGTACCGCGGCGTACGATCATTCGCGTTCACGGGAAATCTACTTTATCGACGTGTTTCACTTCTCCTATGCTGATTGCTGACATGACTATATATATATATACACTACTTACTTTACTTTGTTCCCTCTAGTTTACTCAACGTTTCACATACATACATACATACAGTCGTAACAGAATTATATCATCGAATTAGAATTCCGTAACATACCCGAAAATCTGGTATAATCTAACGCGTATAAGTACACACGTATATGCTTTTTGGACGAAGAAGAAGAAAAAAAAGCGAAACTACTTTTTTCCAAACACCTGTACGAATACGTGTCTATGTCCCAACAACAACACGCGTATATATAGGTATAGACATAAAAATTCAAAACCCGTCTGTATACGTACGCGCTTTCGATCTCGTTTTTTTTCTCTTTCTCTCTACGTAGTTAGTAGTATGCATGACGTACGTAAAGGAACGACAAGAAGGCGATTACGCGAGCGATGGGCTAATAGATTCCTCGCGAGGAGAAAAAAAAACGAGAGTAAATGACGAAAGAAGCAATCTGGAATGCTGAAGTGCAAGTGTGTGTGTGATTGACAGAAAAGAGGCGGATGGCGAGTGAGTGTGAGTGAGTGAGTGACGCTATAAGTATCTGTTCTGCATATAAGTACGTGTACTTAGGATATGGAGTGTGCGGTCAACGTGGATTATTAGATGTGCGGTTACACAGTGATGTAATATAATTTTAATGGAAAAATTGAGGTAGGAATCTGTTTTATCGGCGCGATTTTTTTCGTTCTTACGGATATATAACGACAATTGCTGTGAAATCGCGTATATTTAATGTTGATAAGGTAGAGCTTTTATATATATGTATATATAATTTGGATGAAACGAGTGTAATGTGAGAATAATACTATGGTAATGATGAGGTTGAAGTTCGAGAACCACTGCTGTGTAACGGTATTTTAATGTATGGATAATTTTGCAAATAAGCGACATCCTTCGTATACGCGACATAATTATCACGATGTAAATTACGCGCGCACCTTCCGCGTGTCTTCTGCTTTATTATTTAGTGTTTTATAATGGCCAACGCTACGTATACTATATATATATACCGGTACCGGTCTGTCATTTTGATTCTCCAGTCGTCAATGTCAACATAGTGCTTAATCACAACGCTACGCGAATGTCACTCTTATAATGGTAATGAAATGTCCCATTCCAGTCATTATCCTTGTCGTTTTTTTGAATAATTCACGTATACTTAGATACGCGTAATGAATGTCTTGTTGTTGTTTTTTCTTCTTCTTCTTCTTTTACAATTTGTTTTTCTTTTTACTTTTCGAGTTCAAGCAATGTTTTATGCATGTTATATTAGACAAAACCTCGAGTATATATAAGAAAAGCCCGCATATGTAAACGTGCGCCTTGAGATACCGCGTGATGGTAATAAAAAAAATACTGGCATTAGAGAGAGAGAGGGAGAGAGAGAGAGTCAATGCAACCACGAATGCTAAAAGAGACTTCGTTCATTAGAATTAATAAGAACGATCAATGTCTACGAAAAATACGTAACATAACATCGTCGTTTAGAAATTTCGGATTTCTTTTAATTGCGTTCATTAGAATCTATTTGAATTCTCCAGAACACGTTGTTCTCTCTCTCTCTCTCTCTCTTTCTCTCTCTATATATATATACACACGACGTACATAGCACAGCACACACACTGCACCTTAACCGCAGATAAACTCGCAATCTACTCGCAATCTACTCGCACGTTCGCGTAGATATATATATATATACGCGCATGCATGAGCGAACGAACGCCTGTATATATATGTATAATATGTACAGTTAAAATTTAATTTCATAAATATTCATGATGCGCGCGTGAACCGACAGCAGCAGCGTACATATATGAGAGAGCTAGCGGGACAAAACAAATTTTCCATAATATAATCCGAGACCATAGCTGCCGCGCTTTGTACGCGTTTATAAAGGCGTATATATATATATATATATATATATATATATATCAACGATGATGATCGTATATATGCGCTACTGTATCAGTAGCAGTAGCATGATGAATCTCCGCACGATGCACTTTAGGATCTGAACAAAATTATATGCAATGACGTCATATATGTATATATACATATTTATATATAAATTATGCATCAATACCTTAGTGTAGTTACACAAAAACTTTTCGCAACTCTGCATCATCGAGCTCGCGCAGGGTTTCCGGTTTTTTTTTCTCCTCTGTGCGTAGAGAAGAGGAGGAGGAGGAGGAGGTTACATTGGTGATGATGATTCATGGATGTGTGTGTGTATTATGCTTGTGTATATGGGAGGATGTGGAAGAAAGGTACCAAGTACACGAGCGAACCCTTTGGATTGAATTTCATGCGCTTGTATGTATATATATATGTGTATACGTAAGAAACAATGAGGAGGCGAGGACAAAAGCTATATGCGACGACGGACGGGAGGCGAAGGATAATGGACGAAAATGTCGGACGAGTAGGTAGCCGTTGGAATACTAATGTATAAAAGTATATATATCTATAGTGAGTAATGAAGCAGTGATTGTCGTTAGACGACGTGTATATGTGTGCGTTTAACGATACTCTCAAAGAATGCAATGAGATTTTAATGTCTTTCTTTAATGGTACAATTATATCGCTTGCGCAGTTATTGCTATTTTCAGAAATCGAGTCAATACGTTTTTAAATAGCTCGCGGTGAGGAGAGATAATTTTTAAATGAATCATTGTTTCTATTCCAGCTGAGTTAGCTCCGTTTTCAAAATCGATTAAATTACGTTACATAATGGGTTTTCCAAACGAACTAGGATGCGAATAACGATGTTGGTTTGTATGCTTGCGAGAATATTGCAAGTTCCTTGAAGTGTAGTAATCAATTATCGCACTTTTATCGAAATAAGTCTATATATAATATCGTTGAATTCGGTCTAGCTAAATATATATAAAGTACTGTTTCCACTGATCTATACATACGGTATATAAATAAACAACAAATCAGCCACTGAATTCACGGAATGAGATTTTCTGCTAGATCGGCACTATACACGTTATATTATATATATATATATATACTCTATATTGCATCAGCGCCGATTCATCAAAAGTTTAAAACCTTAGCGACGCCGACCTTCACCGAGCACACTTATATATATATATATAGACGTATTTTTTCATATACGCGTATGAATATATATAAAAGTCACGAGTTTAATGGTAAAAGGAGAGACGATTGGGGGGATGACGCGTACATAATCGACGGGGGAGGAGCTCGACTATATGGCGCCGTATCGTCGCGATATGAGAAATTATATATATATATATATATATATATATATACGTTGGGAACCAGTTTAGCACGATATGCTATTAGTCTCGACGATGTATATACCGCGCGCGTCTCGTAAAATTTGAGGCACGCATGAAGCGGCGGGTAATTTAAATGGATCGGTTACCCACTGGATTAACATATCAGGTGTACGTGACTGCCGGAGACGGTAAACATGTATATAATGTTGGTATATATATATGTTGCTTGAGAAGTACGTTTTATATATATATGTAGTGTATTATACTTGGGGGATGTTGTTCGGCTTCTATTGTGCAATTCAGTGGTAGCTTCGGTATATATATAGTGTATTGGGGGGATTTAAAATTAAAGGATATATAGACGATAGTGTTCGAGAATTACCAAAGAGAGATATTTATAGTGGGTGAGGTAATAACGGTGACTAGTAGTTGCTTGCATCTTCTTCTTACTCATCTAATACATAGATACAGGAAAAGAATGTTTAAGAGTAAACCGTTGTATCACGAGGTTATTCTGATATAACAATCAATATGAATTAAATTTGCTATTTTTTTTATTTCTTTGAAACAATAGCAAGGAAAAGTATGTTATGCAATGTTTAAGATGTACTTTATTATCATTATTATGTTATTTATGACACGTTTGAAGCTAGAAATATTGAATAATCGATACGAATGTTAAAAACAAACATCTATAAAATAAACTTAAAAATTTTATTCAAATTTTAAAAAAACAACTGACGACACCAACTGTAATATATACAAATTTGGTGTAGCAAAGGTCTATTGGCCCGTGGTATTTAATTAAATAAATCAAATAAAATAAGAATACACAACGTCGTCATTCTTATTTCATTGAACAACAGTAAAAAAAAAGCCCTATATATACCTCATCGCACCCTTCAACAAAGACTCAGACAACACAAGCGCACGCGCGTGGCATGCATCACTTCATTGACAGCCACGAAATGACTCACTCACTCTCGTCTCTCAACAAAAGTCTCCCCTTCGCGATACTTTACAAACAACACAAGGTACAAAAAAAAAGTCGCACACCGGCGACCTGCACACACGCACGTATATAGGTGTATATATAACCCTTACGGAAGAAGAAGTCCTATCGCGTCGCTATCGACTTGTATATACTCCACCCCTCTCACAACTTAGGAACAAAAGGCCGAGGAAGAAGAAGAAGAAGAAGAAGAACCGGCGGAACGAGTCCCTTGAACTTGGTGCTAAACCAAGCATTAAAGGCCCCCGCGTTCGCGCGCGCACGCCGGATAATGATAAGTCTTTCTTTACGCATGCGTACACGCGCCATGTGTATATATATGATGAGTTGTTGCCGTTGGTTCTCGCATCGAAATTCAACCATCTGCGTATATATAACGAGGTTTATTATTTCTTCCGTGTAAATAGCGTCAACCATAATTTATTGGAGAATGTTGTCGTTGACACGGAGGGTGGGATTTTATGGAAGGGAAGGTCGGTACGTGTGATTTGCGATTCGAAGGTTTTGTTTTGTAACGTGTGTGTATATATACGTGGATGGAGGTATTTATAAGAAGCAGGAATGATGGCATGTAATTGTAATTGCTAAGTGCGCGCGCGCGCGAGTTCTTTGGTATAGGGTATGTAGAGCCCGACCTCGTTGCAAGAAGATCGGGTTAATTGGTGATGTATATACCGAGTAATCGTCGTCGTTGAAGTTTATTTTTTGTATGTGGTTTAGGATATACTGAACGGATTTTTGTTGCTGGGTTTGGTGAATGATATAAAGAATGAATTATTCGTAAAAGATACTTTTTATACTTTATTACAAAAAAAATAGCTGTTTTGTTCTTTACATAAAGTAAAGAGTTATTATTGAAGACAAAAATTTGTTAGATCAATTTGTAAAAATTCTACGTAATTCTACTCACAATGTATAAACTTTTTCCCCTTCAATGTACTATACATATAAAGTTTCAAGTTTTTGAGTTCCAAAAATCATGAAAATTGAAGACTTATAAGAAAAAAATCAACACTTGCATATTTTCCTCTACAATTTTTCCATATATATATATATATATATATATATATATATATATGCGGCTATGAGTTCCAGGTATACGACGAGTTACACGTACGTATATATAATTTAAAAAAAAAAAAACAAAAACTTGACACAACGATTACGCTAGAATCCCACCGTCACTACACCATTAACGCACCGCTTACGTAAACATCGCGCTTCCATCCTAAAAAGAAAAAAACCCCGCGAATCTCTCGAACTCATCTCACACGTTACTATATATAACGTGTATACTATACCTGTGTACAACGCAGCACATCCTCTTAGCAATTTCCACGCGAACAATGAAAACAACAATTCAGTCTGCATGCATATATATATATATATATACAACCTGCGCGCACACGTCATAATTCAATTTCGCAGATCCGCGGGAGATTACGCGCGTTGCCGCGCGCGTATATGAAATCTGATTACTCACGGTACTTTTCGATTCGTCTTCGTTGCTGCGTAAGTATATGTATATATATGTGTGGTGTGTGGCGGCAATGACAAATGCGGGATTCGCCACGCGCGACGGCCGGAAGTTTCTATTCCTTGAGTGTGTGTGGTGGTATATATATAGGTATAGAGTGTAAGTCCAAGGTCGGTAAGGTCGATGTTTTTACAATGTTGAGAGGAGTGGAGGTGAAAAAGTTAGCGATGGTAATTGGTATTGGGGGGGGGTGGGTAGGATAAGTTAACCTTGGCTTTGAATGTTTTTGACATATATCTATTAGGTATATATATTTTTGGGTCATTATGGGGGGTGTTCTTGTGGTTTTGGTATATAGATATAAGTGTATGTGTGTATAGGTTGTGGGTGGTGTACAAAAAGTTACTGTAATTTTCCTTCTTTATCTTACACCTGCTATGTACAGCTCCTATAAATATTTATGTTTACAGAATGCGATAAGAGAGATAATGCATAATAATAACATACTTTGTTGGCAAGCGCTCGTTTTCGCGTAAATGCGTCTACGCGTATATAATGCAAAATTTATTCTCGCAATCACGAAGACTTTAGCGAACGCGCGTTTGTATAGCATTACGCCTTAATAGCTGGAAATATTGTGAATGCGCGATGAGGTTTCTTTTTTGTTTGTACGCATGAGTTATCGTAATTTTTTCAGAACAGATTGTTGTTTACTTAAACGATAATTTAAAATATATATTTTATAGTACATCTTGAATTCATACATACGAAGTATTAAGAAAAAGTGTGACAATTCTTAAAGTACACACAAAAAAAGAAATTTTTTATATTAAAGAAATATCGTTCACTATATTGACGAGTCGACGTTTGGATATAGAGAAAATAAATGTTTTTTAATACTTAAGGAAATTCATTAACAGTTAAGAAACCAATCGTTTGAGATGTTTTCCTATGTATATAAAATGTATGCTTCCTTAACTATTAAGACAAATTCTTTAATAGTTTAAAGCCTTTTAAACTATAAAGAAAATGAATTAATCTATATATTATTTTAATCGAAATTTTACTTGTATTATCTTAAAGTATGTTCTAAATAATAAAATCATTAAATTTAATACTATAAGAAAAAAAGGAAAAAGAAACAACTAATTCAATAAATTTATATGGGGCGAATGCTCATGTTTATATACGAAGTACGCTGCATTCAAAACCATATTCTTTAACGATTAACACATATATATGTGAATTTGACATAAGAAAACGGATTATTTTTATAAATAGCAGAAAAATTGAATACTGTGAATTATTTCTAAATAATAATTTAATTTACGTTTATCACAAATACTACTCATGTATAGTATAGTAATTACAAAACTAATTACAAAAAATTTCTCTCTGTGTAGATAAGATCGAAGAACCTTTATCATTGCTTTCATCATTTGAAATCTCACCCATAATAAAAAAAAAAAAATAGCCAACCCTGACCAACAAATCACAATTGCGTATATATATTCGCAACAACAGACCTCTCATATATATTCCTCAACTCCCCGCAGGTAATCGTCTCTTTTTAACGCACATACCAATAACGCAAACAGTCGACCACCAGAGGATCGCTACCGCCCGTTAAATACACCACGCAAGCGAAGCGCACGTATATATAATGACAATCATTGAGGACAAGTGCACTATACTGCCGTCCGTGTAGCATACACGACGCCCCCACACTTTTCCGGAGCAGCGAGCGCAACGACTGACGCCGCGCGCGATCGAGCGTGACTTGGGCGTGTGGAGAGACTGGCGCCGAAGTATTACACTGTTGCAGTGTCGGTGATGATTATTATTATAGGGGAGAGAAGAAGGAATATGGGAATATGGCAATGCGAGTGAGGATCTTGACCTCTAATTAGACGGGCGTGTGGGTGGTTGGCGCCAGTGATGTATATAGTGGTTAGGGAAATAATACATATAGTGTTGCTGGTGTATACAAGGTTTTTCTCTTTTTTTCTGAGGTATGATGCTGTTGTTGAGATTTTGAGGAAGTGGACGAGGTGAGATTGTATTTGACGAGTTGCGATTATTTGTAAAATATATATTGTAAAAGAGGGAGAAAATTATTAAAGATTATTTGGTGGAGGGAGAAGAAAGTTGGGTTACTTTTTTACGTTCGTGGAAGCGTTCCTCTTACTTAAATATTGTATGGCTTCGAAAGCTCAAATACAAAGTGACAACAACTTTCTGACATTTTCTATTTGTATTTCTTTGGAACTCGTATATATAACTATGCTATTTTACTGTAATACATATTCTACATTTTAATTCGTTTTGTTAATCTGGATAAGCAACGGCTATAAAAACATTATCTATAATTTATAAATAACGACGTTTTTATAAAACAATTGACAATAATAATTGTTGAGTTTTGCTCAAGCATAAATATTGCTTATTTTTTTAATTCTTTTTTTACGGAAAAATTTTTTCAAAAACTCTCCTTATACTTATAACAATCTGATTCCCCAACAACAACCCGCGCTATACTAAAATACATCTCCGATTCAAATAACCGTCTATACTATTATATTTATCAAGCCACAAAGCCGCGCGTATCGAACCCATCAAAATCCACCTATACCTATATATGCATGCATCACAAAAGAAACCCTCTCACTGCCTGTCAACGTCGAAACCTCACGCGAACCTATCCCAACTCTCTTTCTCCCTAGACACATATATATATACATACTAAACTCTACACCAGCGTGTATACATATACATCGTCTGCCGTTCCAATGTCAACTTTTACAAGGCGAGGGAGTGTACACCTATCTATATATATATATATATATACCACGTTCGTTCGTTCGAGCGTGCGTGCGTCTCTCATTCAACCATGACGGCAACGACTCCCTATGTATATATATATAAACGTCGACCGGAAGTCGGACTACCTGCGCGACGGACACCTGTTTCGCGTGCAGTGCGCGCGCGCGCGCGTGTGACGTCGTAAAAGGTGCAGCGGAGGTTACTCAACCTTGCGCGCGCGCGTGAGTTGGTAGCCGTGTG
>JAWWEQ010012231.1:0-40219 GCA_035583055.1 Torymus tubicola | reverse complement strand
TGTAAAATTAAAACAAAATGTGTGATTGTTGTTCTTCTTTATTTAGATGTCGTAATGTATTGCTGTATTGATTTAATTGATGATGCGCAATATAGATACAAATATTTGTCAATTACAAAATTAAGTACATCCGCTTATGTTTTTGAACGTCGGTTAGTGTCTAATCTATCTGACATTAATCATTTGGTATTGGCTATTGGTTTCATTTTTTTTTATATAATTATAAAACGTAATGCACTTATATATAGTCCTGCTTATTTTAAGTTTTATCCTCTCATGTGTATATAAACAAATAGCGTAAAGTAGATTACATTTTTTAGAAAATTGACCAATCAGAACACGAATATAACGGTTACATTTACAAGTGGATTATTAAAGATGTTTCGCATTGAACGCTGTAAGTATATAATATAAATTAAACACAATTCGTACTTAACAAAAAAAAGTTTTCTTTTACTAAACTCACTCTGTACACTAAACAGACAAACTATATCTAAAAAAATGTAATAAACCTATATTTATACTAAACGCATCCACATTTTCCTATTCTGTTTCCCTATTCAACCCAAAATAAAAAAAAATCACTAAACCCCGTGATTTTTTTCTTCACCACCCCATTGCCATCTTCACGATATAGCGCCTCATTGAATATCATTCCAAAACCGCGTCATAACCATTCCACATCAAGTCTCACCCGTTTTAACGCTCTATATATATCATTACACGCTATCACACGTCGCGTTTACTAACATACGCACTACTACAGCACTACGACTGGAAACCGGAACGACTAGTATAGTATACACTCACGGTTTTCAATTTTTCGCTACAGCGCAAAAACGAGGGATTACATGCCACGTGATTATAGATATAAGTCGCGAGGTAAACATATATACGAACGAGGGCGGAGTAGATTTTCAGCTCCCTGGTGGGGCTACGCGTGTTATGCTCGCACAGCGGGTAACTGAACGTTGATCAGTGATTTATATCGCTAGTATACGTTGCGAATTAGTTAACTCTAAGATCGATAAAATACTTATAGAAGAAATTTGAAAGATGGGGTTGTTTATGTGGAGGATATGCCAATGGATTACGAGAGTATAACATCTTCTCGCAAAAACATAAAAGATAGCAAACCTAACCGAATTATTTACTCCGATCAACCGCGACCTACAATTAAGCGGTATATAAATGTAAAAAAACTAGCAACGACCGTGCAAGACCGTCATTTCATAACCGAATCAGCTTTACATCCGTGCTACTCCTCCCATGATTATGCACTTTTGCTCGGATCCCGCGGAACAAAACAAAAAACTGTAGCTCTGTATATATATACCGTCTCGTATAACGTTAATTACGGTCCCCGCACTTGCATTTTACGTAACTCTCAGCGGTACACAACTCGACTCCTTTTTTTCCCCTTCTCCTCTGGTATACTCTCGGTTCCCTCGAGAGATTCGCGAGTACGATAAACTATATGCATTCGCGCGTCTCCGCCTCGACGTGTTTCTTTGTCTCTCGAGAGAGAGCGCGAGCGAGTCTGCGAAAAATCGCGGGAGTATATATATACACCTGTAGTATATATAGAGATCGCCGTAATTACAGGCCGGAAAGGTGTAAGTCATCGCGCGACCGTTGTTGTTATGCTGTAGCGCTGGTTTCTTTGGTCGGTTGAGAGCTTGTAAATTTTTTCTTTTTGTTATTATTTTTGGGGTTGGATGGTGGATGAGTGTACCTTTGAGTTATATATGAAGTTGCGTTTTTTGGGAGGTATATAAGTATATTTAAATCGTTCGTTCGAGAGTATTTTTTTGTATGTGGTGAAATTATTAAAAACTTTTAAATAAACTATATATGTATGAAATTTCGATTTTCGGTGTCCTTTACTTCTACATCTGTTGAAAAAGATTGCTTTTAAAATTACAATGCTTTTCTTTTACAAATTCATCTTCAATTATTGTATTTATGTGTTACTCTTTTATTTAATAACAAGAAACTAGATCATAAATATTGATCTTAATTACCTCGTGTCTTTACACAATAAAAAATTATTTTGAGTTAATTGGGGAAATACTTTAAAAAAAAACTATGACCATGACCTCGTTTCATTGCCACACCAACGACAACTAACGATCAATTCCAAATCTACGCCCGCGCAGGCATTATACATACTCACGCACTTTTCATAATCCATCGCCTCGAATTGTCCTTATTACTCAACAATATATACGCACACACACACTCACCTAATTTTCCAGGGATGACGTCGAACTGCGTGGGCGTGTCGCTGACGAAAATCGGACGGTTGCACAGCTCCTTGAAACAGAAAGCAGAACGCGCGACGTTAATTCGCTTTTCCAGGTGAAATTGCGGTTTTCTTTTATACACTCTTGTTATCATAGTTAGGTGACGTTTTGTTACGGTCTCATTCAATGGGACGACTTTTGTTGGTAGAAAATATTCGCGAGTGGATTCCGTGTGTCTTGTTAGTTAGTTAATTTTTATTGGTTCAATTAGATGAGGTGGACACGGTACTTAGGCTCACTATTTAGCAGGTAATTGCGGTTGTTGTTTGTTTTGATGTTTTTTTTAATTGTGTGTAAATGTTCATCTAGCTTTCTAATATTTTATATACTTATATACGAATTGTATATGAAAAGCTTCGAATGATTTACGCGTGCAATATTACGTTACACCATATAGCTATAAACTGATAGTTTATTAATTTTAATAACACTGTAATCGTGATTACTGGTACGCCAAATCTGTATACTTAATGAACGCACGGGATCGCGAAATTTTTACGCAACGTTATATATGTGTCGGTTGTATATCAAAACGAGGCAATTTTTTTTTGTCCAAGCAAAATGACTACGCGAGAAAGTCCGGTTCCACCGGCGTTTAGGCGGCCAATTTCACTGCTGCCGGTCGTGTGAAATTGACTTCAATCTTGTCTTCGGTTCGTGCTTTTTTTTCCTTTCGCCGATAGTAATGAAAATTTCAGCAAGAAGTATATTAATCTAATGCCGGATGAATTAATATTTAAGTTACAATATATGAGTTTATTGTATACCACGTAAATTCGATCAAGTGAATAATGACATATTATAAATTAGAAACTGAACAAAAAAATATATATCTTTTTAATAATTATTCAACAATTTACTGATATCCAAAAACTAGTAACAAAAACCTTTACACATCTCGCTATTTCATAAATCGCCACAAATAGACACATTTTCCCTTCACCCATTATACCTATTAATAATCCGACCGCCACAACTAATATTTCTCCTCTCTCCCAAGCACGACAAACCGCTTCGTTTTCCCATCCCCCTTGAAATTTTTCCTCCTCACACGGTCTTCTCGTTTTTCAATGCTCGCGCTTCGCATTATGGATAGCACCGCGCTTTTCTCTCGCGAATGTATATAGGAACGCATACATTACATATACCTACCACGTGCGCGTCACGAAGAAGAGTCGCGATTTGTAATGCGAGCCACCACGACTTGCCGGATACTTAATGCGATGTATGTATGTCTTAGAAGGAGTTAGAAAGCGTTTGTTTCACTTTTCGACGGATTGTTGGTGTATGTATATATACGTGTGGGATGATAATGATGATGATGCTGTTGCCTGTGTATGTGTATATATGTGCGATTGTAAGAAAGAGGGAAAAAAAAGTGGTCTGAAAATTTTGTGAAAGTTGGCAAGGTTTGTTTGCGTTCCAAGAAGAGATGTGATGGTTGGATGTGTGGACTGGTTCTTCTTTTAGCGAAATTATTTTTTGATTCTTGAGAATAATCATGAGGTATTGTAGTGGAATATGTGAGGTTGATTTATTTTGAAGTTTTTTGGTTTATTTATATACACAATCTACAGAATTTTGCGCGGTGATTTGCAAACGTTTGTAAAGACAGTTGTTACGTATAATTCCGAAAATTGTAGGTACGTTTACCAATCGCTCAATCCAAGATAATCGCCAATTAAAGCCATTAAAATTAACTCGTTAACCGCAATCAAACAATCGAAACCAAATCGAGTAATAGTAATGGTATCACTATAATTACAGAAACAGTAGTCGACTTTTTACTACCCTAAATTTCAAATCTACTACCGAAAATTTGCACAAAAGTAAAATAATTGCAAATTGACAATACCCACATAATCCCCGGTATCCGCATGACCCTTCACTTTCGACAATTTATTACACCACCTCGACAGTCCTCAAAAAACCCACCTTTCAATTCCCGCTCGTCAAAAACAACCAACGCGTTGGTTATAAGCGGCAATCCAATCGAGAAAACGCGCACCGCGCTAGTGAAAACACTACCGCCGCCGCCACGCGCAATGATCGTCATTACCAGGCAGTGGAATGCGCGCGCATCGTCATTCCTTTTCGCTGCGCTGGGTGATTGCCGGTTTGCCAGCGCACAGCGCGCGCGACCGGACGATGAAATTACCGGAGGGAGGCGAGAACGCCGCGCCTCGAAAACACGCGGTGCAATTAGTTGCGAGGTCGATGAAAACGCGATTCTTTTTCGTCACTGTATAGTGTATATGTGTGAGTATAAGTGTTGTGTGCAGGTGTGTAAGAGGGATTTGCAGGGTTAATTGAAATTTTAAAGGACGGGGGTTTGCGCGTGGGTATACGTAACGTGCGTTGGAGTTTATTAGGTTTTGGTTTAGTGGAGGTTCGGCGTTATCAATCTGCTGAAGTTATTATGGAATGATTAATTGTACGTGATAAGTTTATTTAAAAAAATGTGATAAATTTGATATTATGGTTCATGTGTTGAAAGATGATTTGATTTAAAGTCCCATCTTTTTTTTTAAAGAAAAACTGTTAATGAGTGTCTTTTTTGTTTGGAGAAAAAACTTTTATTACTTTTTTTCAAACTCGTAATTTATCAGCACAACACCAACAAGTATTATGTATATTAATTACAGAATTATATTTATGTAATGTACGTAACTATAATAAACAAACGGTTAATCCGCATGAAATCAGGTCACGTAACAATTACAAGTATACATACCTTTCTAATTATCTTTTTACAATAAACCCATTATAATTACAATTCACTAAATTACAAAAGAATTATTTAAATCGTAACAAATATAAAAACATCAACTCCTTTCGAGTACTTACCCTAGGTCGTTTCCATTGGAACTGAAAGGGCGGCGTTTGATGGTAGAAGACGGAGGCCTGAGTTGCGGGGAACTCGGGGTCCTCCCATAGTTCGCCACGTTTCAAGCACGAACGCTTGATACGCTCGTACTCGCTCATCACGTCCTGAAACAATTGAAGAAATAATACCAGTTAGAGAAGTTCGTCATTAACCATTGTGATGTGAAAATTATAGAGTTGGCTATAATGTTGTGATTGGCCAAGTCAATTTAATGTGTATATGAAAAGATTAGGATCGTTCGAGCATCTAAAGTTTTAAATAAAGATACCATACCAAATTTATAGATGTTACAATTTAATTTTTAATTCATATGCTTTCGTTACCTTGCTTACCATTATACTATTTTCTAGGTTGAAAGTAAGTCTCCTATTGGTCAATCTACAATCTACTATATGGAAATTTTCTTTAAATCAAACCCAATTCTATCCCAGAAAAAAATCGTCACCAAGAAAACTCAAGAAAAAAAAGGTTCCTTCATTACCATGGTCTATATATTTAAATAACCTACGAAAAGTTTAAATACGCATGAAATTTAACGTTAAAGCGAGTACCGTTTTACTTTCATTGGCCAGCACAACCCGTAGTACAGTCAGCGCGCGCACAAAAAGTGTCCTCGCTCCAGTTACGGTCCATTTTACTTTCGAAAACGTCGAATCATGCGGAAGGTACACACACACGTATATATATATATATACTGTAGGCGTCTGATTTAGAAACACAAGTTAAACTTTACCGCCGGGCAAATGAATTTGGTTGAAGACATATAGCTATAATATAGACTTAATCTGCGTATATACAACAACACGGTGTCCATCGATGTTCTGCTTGGGTCCTTGTATTATAGAATATATGTATATATACACATTTGGGATAGAAGTGACCTCGATTTTCTATTAATTTCCAGGGACAAAATGGATGTATAGAAGCGGGATAGGGAAGTTACATTTCAGTGATAGTTTTTAAAGGTAGTTTTGTTACTTTAGTGCTTTTGATGTGACGAATTAAATGACTATCGGAGTTTAATCAAGTAAAAGAGAAAGTGAGAAGTCTAATTGATAACACCAATTTTTTCGTAAAATTATCAGTTCAATATTTTTGTTTCTCTTTATAGAATAAAGAATTCTCTGAAATTAATATTCTTCTCCCAATTCTACATCCATTATCAACAAAAAACCTCACCGCTCTCTCACTCCTCTTTCTCTCCTCCTTTTTACTATCCGCACATTTTCCGCGACAGTGATAGTTCAACGACAAGTATATACGCGCGCAGGCGCGAGGGCGTGATTGTGCAAGTAGGATCAGCGCTGTCGCGCTCCAAACGCCAGTCGGGGGGTGGTCGTTCGCCGCGTCTGCGCGATATGGACAGGACCGATTGGCGTTTAAGAGTGGGGTTATACAGCTGTGGGTGGTTCCTGTTTAAGGTGAGTGGGGGTCAAGTGATGATTTGGGCGGATTAGGCAAGTGGAGTAAGGGCCTTTGGAGTTTGCAAGATAATAAAAAAAAGATAAAGGTTAGAAATGTTTATAGGTTTTAAAGAATTTCTCCTATTTTTTCCAATCTTTGAATAATCAAAAAGAGCTGTGGTGCTTCGATAGCTAATTATAAATCCGTTATCAGATGTTGAATTTTTAAAAAATGTTAATGCTAATAAATTTTTTTGAAGAAATTTGCTGTTCTTTCAATACTTTTTTTATTTGTAGAAGAAAAAACTTTGACAATAAGCATTTATTGCCTATCCACTTTTTTTTCATTATTTTGTTGCTGATATAACTGAAAATTAAAAATAAAACTGATCTAAAAGTGTCAAGTATAGAATGTAAATGGCTAATATTAATTGAAATTGAGATAACGTCCTACCGTGGGTTACCACCAAAGACTTTCGAACTTTGTACGACGTTTATTAAGAAATTGAATATAATTTTCAATTAATACAGAATATTAAAAATTACACTTGATATTTATATTATTAATAGTTTAAAAAGAAAGTGTATAATAAAGAGTTCAATAATTCTCTTCAAAACTTTATAACACAAAATTTCGAAGAAAAATAAAATCATGTATAAAACATGATGAATTGAACATAAACAGACCACAAAATATACTTATACTTTATATCTACATTATAATATTTCATTTCACCTTACAATCCACTTGAGCATTCATCATTACCATTACCTTTTTTTCTTCCTCCAAAATCCAGCTACTCACATTCACCCACACACACAACAATTCAAGTAGCCACTTAACGCTTCAGACCTCGTTATACACATATACACAAAACACACTCAACTCCTATTGTCCTGGCAGCGCCAACCACGAGTGTCAAACCATTACCACAAACCTTAACTGCACACCAAATAAACCATGTCTCATTCTTTCTCTCTCTCTCTTCTTCCCAACAGAGCCATCATCATCATCATCATCATCATCAACTCGACGACAGACGTAGTCATACAAACACACATACACACACACATATGTGCTTTCCACCTACATCACAACTGCATTAGAGAATTGCACATCATCCGCCCCCGCGCGCTGACGACCGCTTGCGAAACGCACCGCTCGTGGCTTTGTCGCGCGGCTATATATATATGTACACGACGACACAACGAGGCTCTTTGTGCGGCTTGCTTCTACACTCGTATATATATGCGGGAGTGGGCGAGCTTGGGCACAGAGCAAACACCGAGAGGCCTAATTACGTGTGTATGTAACGCAGTTGGTCGGGAAATCGCAGGTTAGACGCAGTTAATGGGTGTTGAGTATGAGTCGAGGATTTTGGGGTGTATGGTTGAATGAATGATATTGATATGTGGAGTAAGGATATTGTACATGTTGAAGTTATTGTTGTCAGAGATGGCAACGATTATGAGTGTTATTATATATAAAAAGAAGACATAGGCCAATAATACGTTACTTTGTATATAATGCGGTGTCATAAAAACGTTGTTGAAATGTACTTTGGTTTTAATAACTAATTTGACCCCGATGCATTCTGTTTAACGGTATGGAAAATTATATGGAAATCTAGTTGACCGGCTCTGTGTGTCAAGAGTGTAGTCAAAGCGAACTGTTACGTTTGAATAAGGTTATGATGTATAGCGTTACAACAGGAGCATAATGTTTTCAAAACAAATATTTTTACTTGTTTACTCGCCCATATTTTTTTGTTTCATTTGTAAAATGATTTTGCAAACAGTTTCTGGTAATCTTATGGGAATCGTTGTGAAAATAGCCATAAAATATTTGATAAATTATACCATAAATAGGAGAACAATGAGCAGTTTCTACCAGAAACATCAGGTAAAAAATTGTTGGTTTTCTATGATAACGCGTGTTATATAATACATTTTATTGCAAGAAACAAGACGTAAGTATAAACCACCACTAAAAACATAACAATTCTATACCACAAACTATATGTACCTACTTTAACATAACAATAAACCTACAAAATTTACCAAACCACCCAACCCCAACTCCACCTATCAACAAAACAAAAAAAAAGAATCACACCAACTGCGGCTATAAAACCAGAGTAACTCTATATAACCATATAGCGTCACTATGCGACCGCGCGTATATGCATATATATGCAACTAACGGTCCGCATTGCACGCATTTGGCGCGTTTTGGCTTGGCGCGGCGCGTCGGCGAAACTTTCATTCGCTTTCTAAGTCCTATAGCGCGTGCGCGCGTCTAGCGGTAAAGGCATTATGCAAAGCGACGTGCAAGTACGCAGGATAGAAAGAAAGAAAGAGAGAGAGAGAGAGATTGTAGCTGAACGCGCAAGGGATAGTATAAGGATCGAGTTCAGCTGCACGTTGCGGCGTTGTAATGAGCGTACATGTGTATACAGTGGAAATGTTGAGTGGTTGGTGAGATTTTGAGAGGATGGGTGTGATTGTGTATAGAGTTTGTGGGTGATGGTGTGGAAGGGAAAAGGTATAGGGAATTGAGATTGGTAATTGATTGTGGGAAACTGCTTTGTGTATGATAAGTTTGGGGTTGTTGTAAAGACGGTCGTGTAACAAAAATAACTTCCGATTATATGATCGAAGAAAATTGTTGCTAAACTAAGGAAAAACTTCTTGGTAAAATTAAGAAACTAAGGTTTCGATCAATCTACTCTCTAAATTCAAATGAGTATGTGCGCATTGTTATACCAAATCAGAGATATGAGAAAATCCATTCATAACAAGTGAATATTCAATGATAATTTCAATTATAAGTTCGTATACCATCTCTAACCTACTATCAGTGCAGATAAACTGATTCAAATTTAGAAAATATTATGTTTCTTATATCTCTTACCCAAAACATATTAATTTTTTCCAATTAACAATGCACATAAACAAATTCATCTAATTACCTCCAACCCAACCCTAACACCATCAATTATTACAACAACTCACACCGAACCCCTCTTCTCTCGACTACCACTATACACACACTTCGTAACGACGATCACCCACGCAACACCTCCTCCCTTTTATACTTGCCGGTGACTCATGACAACGTCCGCGCCTACCTCGGTACTGAAGAAGAATGTCTCAATCGAGAGCACCGCAGCAGCGGATTGAAAAATGCGTCGCAGTGGGCGCCGGCAATTAGGCGCATGCGCCTCGGGTAATTAGGGGCTCAGCATGGGGGCTGGATGTATTCTTGCGTGTGGAAGTCATTTTTCACGGGACGATGAGGCTATTATATGATGGTATTCGCACTTTATATTTCGTATATGTACGTATTGTTGGTTATTGGGTGATTGGGTTAGATCGTTTAAATATTAAGATTGTATCGTGATTAGAAACTATTTTTTGCATGATATTTTTGAAGCATTAATTTCGAACGTAAAAATGAATGATTGGCCAACTGAATTGATTAATATCATTATTGACATGAAACTTCATCAGGCTATGCGGGTCGTGCATTTAGTGTTTCGTCAATGATTACCAATCCATTGTTTCGATTTCCTAATCTACCTATCGACATCTGGTCTACATTCCGTTCAGCTAATATCACGTCATAAGCGGCTATAGCCTAAAAATTATACGGTAATTTGCATTTCAGTTATATGTAACATATTTATTACATAATAAAAGTCTTTGTTAACGTAAATTATGTCATTTTACAATCTGCACAATGTCATCCTCATCATGAGCATAGTAATTTCCTGCTATTTATCTATATAAATCTCTTACAGATGCATGCACAAAGACGTTAATTTTTTTACAGAATAGTCGACCTAGACCTGGTTGTTAATATTGTTGACTAACTATTGTTCAGAGAACACCAGAATAACCTTACATAAAGAGAAATTAAAAAGTTGTGTATATGAATCACATATAAAATAAGCAAAATTGTACTGCAGTCATGAAACGTCATGTACATGTCAAAGTCATCTTTAATAACTTCGCTAAACATAAGTTTAATTATAAACTACTACGTAAAGTATTAAGCTACAGTAGCATAAACAACCTTAAAATCAAATAAAAAAAGTATTATTCAGATTACATATCAATCGCATAACTACAGAAAAACTACTACATCTTCATTTAACCACATGTTTACATCATCAAAGCAAACAAACATGATTCCAACCCGTACCCCATCAAGTACACCTCAACCTATACCAAGATCCCGATCAGATGCTTATATCAATCCATTTGCATAAACATTTTAACAAGCCAAGACCGACTCATCTCCACCATAGTCTTATTAACAACTACTGGACACACGTCACCTCATCAACATCACACTTATATACCACACCTACAAAACAAAACATCCGAAACTAAACCCGCTAGCATCACTTCCTCGCATATCTTACTCTATACGTACGTCTTACGCAACGACATACCGGTCGCGTGCATCCTTGGTATGCGTATAAGTTTGCCGATCGAGAGAAGAGTGACTTCCGACGTTTAAGTCGCCCGCGGACAAATCGCCAAGCGGACGTTGCACTTGGATATTTATAGACGCAAAGCGAAGTGTATTGCCAAAGGGTGAACGCGTTATTTATCGGGCGATCTGAGTGAGTGAGGGTTGTTGTTTTGTAGTGTAGGGAGGAGGAAGGATCTTAACGAAGATCAGAGATAGGAAGTGATAGGGGTGGAGAAGGGAGGAGGGAGAAGGGAGTTGAGGTCGAATGTAATTATATGAGAGGTGGGGTACGTGATTTTGCGAACGTCATTTATGTAGTAATCATATGTAGTGTGTACGACTTTTGTTACTTATCAATGTAAAGAAATTAAGTGTATTCTAATTCTAATTAAGTTTTTTGTACAATATCATGTTTTTTTTTTTTACAAAAAACTTAATTTTCATATTTAATATATGTTTTTAATAAACGCTACAACGTGCGATTTTCAATCTTTCACTTAAAGATATCTCAAAATCAACATCGATAAATTCATTGAAACAACGAAGCTACAAAATCCGTTAATTATTCAACAATAATCAAAAGTTTATAATGAGCAAGTATTCGGGCCAAAGCGATCAATCAATCAACGTGAGAATTTGCCGCTCGGCTGTTCGCCAGTTGGTCGTCTGAAAATTCTCGGAAGCAGCTGTATAATATAGGTATATAGCAATTTTTGATTGATGAGCCCCGTAAAAGTCTATCAACGTATATCTGCACTTCGCGCGTATCAGGCGTAACATTGCAGGCGTAAAGTTTAATTTAGCGTGGTGAATGATTTTATATATATATCCTCTGCCAACGTTTATTAGTTTTTCATCATATACAGTGAATTTATGTTATTAGCTTGTATACGTATTTTGAGACGAAATGTTGAACGATGTGAATTGTAAAGACTTTATTGGTAACATTGTTGTGTATCAATAAGGTATCTAAGATGGTATACATATATAATCTTATGTTCATGAAAATTTTCAACATTAAACATTAATGAGATAAATATATGTTTATTATCTAAGCGTGTAAATAACCTTTCTTTTAAATAATCTATACAAGAATCTACAAAAAATGCAAAAAATACTAACACTATAACCATCAACACAAAAAAACCATCTTTTCAAAATCTCCGTAACAAATTTCCAGAACACAAAGGACTTTCGCTTTCCTCCACACAATCGCCCCATCGTCCTTCTCCTAAAAGAAAAAACGATCTCACCTATACGTAAATCATCCTCAATACACCAATCGACCGTAGAGATACACATCCGACCCTTAATTACCTCTACCTCAACGAAAGCGACAGCAGTTCGGCATTATTTACAATCGTTCGGTTCTCTCTCGCTGCTTGTATATATAGATATATATATCGGAGGGCTCATCTCACTACATCGCTGGGGCTAATTGGCCGATTATAAATGCATAATCGTGACGCGCCTATGGTTATCCGGCCGCGGAATCGCGCGAGTCGTATCTATCTCACGGCAAAGTAAGTATCGCTCGAGAGAGAGAGAGAGAGAGAGTATGCAAGATACGGAGAGAGAAGATTTTCCCTTTAAGGAGGAAGAGAGAAAGAGAGACTTGAGCTTGATAGAGAGGTACAAAAGGGATAATAAAACGTATAAGTTTAGTTGACATGCTATGTATATGTGTGTGGGTAGGATGGTTTCCTAATGGTTGGAGGGAAATGTTGGATTAGTATACAGAGGAGAGGGTTTTTGAGGATAATAGCTATTCACTTTTGTGTTGGCTCTGATTGAATGTTGGAAAGTTTGCATATATACGCGTAGAGGTATAGGAGGTTCGAGTAGATTTATTACGATGTTTGATTTCGTGATGTGTATGTTGATCGTCGAGTAATATGTATTTCTGTGAGAGATAAGTGTAGGACGTGGTCTGTAATAATGTTTTAGAGTATTGTGGGTGTTGGATAAAAAAATTTTACTTACTTTGAAAATTAATATTAAGGATTTATTGAAAATGTTTTTTGTTTAAGTAAAAATTTATATTTCTGTATGTAATTTTGTATAATTTATTTATTTTTTTAGTTTTGGACATTTATTATTGGCAGGTCATTACAACGATTTGTATAAAATTTAGAATTAAATCACAAAATACTATACTGGAAAACTATATATTTAAATCCTAAAAATCGTACAACTACTGAGGTTCCTTCAGTAAATCATTGACCATAAAAGCTATTAGAACAGTTAAAATCTTTCATCAACAACAACCAAAAAAAAGAAGAAAAACAGAAACTGCTATAATCAATCAACCCTCTCCCCTAAAAAAAATCACAATCTCTCGCATCACACCAGCAGCATAAACAAAAAGAGAAACTTCACTCTTGACACGTACTCTTAACCCCATAAAGAGAAAATTTAACATATCCCCTCAAAGAATCTCCATACAACAGCGCACACACATATATACTCGGAAAAAGTGAAAGAAAGAAAGAAAAAGAAAAAATGAAAATCGCAATACGCGCATCTACTGATGATGATGCTTCGGTAGACCGGTAACGAAGATAAGAGCGGTAAAGAAAATAATGCCCACGCCGGTTCCCTGCCGCGATGAAAGCGATAATGCACGCCCGCGCGCGGTATAGTCGCATACGTTGCTTGCGCATTTGCATGTGCACGTGTAATGAAGTATATGCAAGTGTATATAATATATACTCAAGTGCATATATGCGCTTTTCGGCAGGTCAGTGGAAGGTGAAAGGCGATTGTTGCAAGCGAGTTTTCTTTTTAATTCGAGTGAGGAACGAACACGTGTATAATAATGGGTGGTTGAATGATGTTAGCTTCGCGTTTGTAAAAATTTCTGATCTATGGTAATGAATTTGGAACGATACTACTTTAAAAAGTTATATAAAAGAAAGATAATTGAATTTAACATATATTTAGGTTAAAATTTGTGTTAATTATCAACCACTAACTATGAAAAAAACGTAAGCGTCAGCAACGTCAAACCCATGAATAGCCTTTACAAATGCTCACATCCATTAAAAAAAAGAGCTACCGTATATATACAAATCGTCTATTCACTACATTGCTTACACAGTTCGGCTTTCAGTAGATGATGTCTGACACTAGTTAGCCACTTTACCTCGTAAAAGATTTCCCATCCTCCTTCTAAAAACACTTCTAAACATTCCGCTTCGACCCCCGTGTCTTTCACCAATCGATCTCCAAATACGATCCCACTCACACCCTTTACACTTCCATACATAGACAGAAAAAAAGTTTCAACTCCGACACTCGATATATTCTTCGTCACACACACTCTCTCTCTCTTTTTCACTTGCACCCTCACAATCTCTCTCTCTTTCTTCTTGTCCTTTTAAATCCGTCGCGCGCGTCCGAAAAAAATGTATGCACGCGCATTCGCGCATACATACGTATACACGTCGCGTTGTCTCGAGGAGAGAAATTTCCCGGACGCTATAGTGTATAGCCGCCCTCTCGAGACGTCGCGCATACGCGCGGTGCTGACGTCGAGTGCGCGCGCGTGACGACGATGATGTGCCGCGACTTGTTGTGTACTGTACAAGTTTAGTATGTATATGTGCGTGGTGCGAAAACGTATGTGTATGTATGTATGTACATGATGATGAAGCCAGCGAGTGTTAAAGAAGAAGTCTGTTTGGTTGGAATGATATTTGCATTAGAATGGGGTTTATGAGCATGGTAAGTATGTGTATATGAACTAGAAAGAGAATGAGAGGTATACGAGAAGTGTTGGAGATGATTTATGAAGGATTTCGAGGTGCGGAGTATACGGCAATTGATTTTCGTGATCTTTTGGTTCTTTTTTTTTTTAAAGTGATGAAGGTTTTGTTTTCGTTGGCTGTGGTGCCAGCTTTTAAATGAGTGTGTTTGGGTTAAGGACTTCAACTGTCAATCAAAATTGGTATTTATGTTTTGTAAAGTTAGAAAAAAGTGGGTTTAAAGTGAATAGACTCGTATGTTCGTAATTCAAGTCACGATATTGATTGGAAATATATACTTTCCGGCTATCACAACCTTTGTTCTAGAAACATTATTCCTAAGTTGAGCCATTTTCAGTAGCGATAATTAACAAAATTAACAAAACGAGGATAAACGGTTTTTAATAAGCGTATAACAATAAATATAACGAATTTCTCACATTATAAACGCGAATCTACCGACCACCACAAATTTTCCACGCATCATCATCTACATACCACATACGACGATATCTGAAAATAACCTTCCCCACCTTATTACATACCCCTTTATAGGATCTTAAAAATCTCAACCGATCGCTTATATACATTTTCGCTCTCTCTCTCTCTTTCTCTTCTCTCTCAAAAACCAGCCTCGTATCGCGCGTGCGGCGATCCGTTTCGCTGCTCGGTCTTCGCACACCGGTCGGACTAGTTTTACGCTCGACGCACTGCCGCCGCCGCCGCGGCCTTGAGCCGGACCTTAGGTATATATATATAGAGAGAAAGAAAGAGAGAAAGAGAGAAGAAGGTTTTCCATTGTGTGCTGATGAAGAGCGCTCGCGGGTATATACAAGAGCGCACAGGCATAATAGGGAGAGCGAAGAACGAAGGAAAGGTGAATTATTTCGTACGGTCGTTGCGCTTATGCTGCCGCTGCTGCTGCTGCGGTGAAGTATGAGGGAGAAAAGTCGCGCAAGTGAATTTTCAAGTGCGAGCAGGTGTGGATAATGTGATGAGACGGTGATTGATTCTTAGATGGCGATGTGATTTGTTTTTGAAAGGGTAAAATTGGGGTAATATAATTCATTGGTGTGGATTTGTTTGGAGCTTTTGGTGATATATAATGAATGATTGTGTGATTGGAATGGATATTTGTAAATGAAAAGACATGCGATAATTGGATCTCGGTAATGAAACGTGACTAAATGGCTGGGCATTAACCATATTTTATTATAATAATTATATGGATAGTGAAAAGCTATATTTGTATCGATATAAATGTCTACGTAAATTGAGTGTGAAAGTACTTTATAATAAAAGCTGACAGCAAAAATATAAAAAATGTTATTACTGGCAGTTTTAAGACACGAATGAATATTTTTTCTGCGAAAGTGAGTTCAACCGGGACTATTGGTAATTAAAGCGCGTATATTAGAAGACATTGTTATCGTGAAAATGAGTAATTTGTTTGAGTAGAGTACTAAACTAGTAGTTAAATGAAGTAGGTAAAATCAAGGTACCCATTGTCGCTTACGAAGATGGTAATTAGCGACTTGAAAGGTCGAAGAAGAGGAATTTTCTATTTTTAAACTGTAGCCTCGCGGAGTGTCTATTTGAAAGCAAGAAATTGCGAGAGCAATAACAGCAAACTAAATTTATGGGTCTTAAAATTTTATTTTTTTTTTCTTTTCATAATATCTTGTTGATGTTTAGTTTTCCACTCATAATATTTTCGTGTTATTTTTCGCAACCATAACGACTTTTAGGTTTTATTTATATGAATTTATCAAAATATACAGTAGAGAACTAAATTGAAATCTATGTGCTCCTTTTAATTCAAACAAAAATTGGGGCAACAAAAAAGACTTGCAGTAAAAAGAACAGTCGAAACAATAACAAACACGAACATGCAAACTTAGCAAACGCCAATTGTTTATTTCTATCAAACGCACATACTCTGCAGGTCCAACAGCATTAAACACTCTTAAAAGCAAACCCAAAAACCCAAAAGAATCTCAGTCTATCCCTCGCACGCAGTCACTAACCTTCGCGAAATCGCAAACCAACGCTGTTTATTTACCTCCCAAAATTCCCCAAACTGCATTCCCTAAGTTCCCAACAACGCACGTAGCCCGCAGGGGTCGGCTGAGAATAGCATACACACACGAGAACAGAGAAAAAAAACCGCGCGTGCAGTCGAGACGAGCGAGCGAGAGAGAGAGAGGCTCTGATTCATGCAACGGTAAAACACGTGTGATGAGCGCGTGCGCGCGCGCAGGTGTCGCACCGTAGTTGACCTCGAGGATACCAAGTTATGCAGTGTGTGTGTGTGTGTGTATGTGTGTGCTTAATGCAAATGTGGGAGGCCGAGGATATCCAGTTTTAAAGGCTTGGGGTGATGATGGGCAGGAGAGAGAGAGGGGGGGGGGAAGAGAAGGAAATCGAAAGTTATAGAGAGGAGTCGGGGTTTTGATGGTGGATTGTGGAATGGATTATGGTTGTGTATTGAATAAAATATAAATGTGAAATAAAGAGGAATGGTACTGAGGATTGGGTGTAAGTATACGATTTAAATTGATTATTGAAGGTTTGCAAACGCATTAGCTTAGTTTACGAAGGTACAATTATTGTCTAAAAAGATTGCAAATGACAATATGCCTGCAAGTTGTAGAATTCTTTTACAACGACTTTAAATAACCTACTGCTGTTAATTATTCGAAAGCTATTAATATATACCTTATGTTAAAACATATTAGAATAAATCCAAGAACCTGACGTTTCTTTGTAAAGAAATACATAATCCTATAGAGTTTGCATTGAATGCTCGTCCCGAAAAATTACGCATTCATCCGCACTCCCATTTCAATAAACATAAATATTTCAAAAATTAACACACATTCTATCTTCCACAATAAACATCTCGACCTCGCATTTTCATGCACATAAATCATTAAATATATATACATATTCGTAGCCACTTCTATTACTCAAACTCTGCACTGATCTCACAATGTGCATAGTTTCATAACACTAAACGCATGCACAACGCATTTGTTCTCCGCATTCCCGCGACATTTCCCAACTCCTCGCACCTTCTCCATTTCCACATACACACATATATATACACTTTGTCCAAAATCAAGATCGAGCTGCTCGTATATACACACCGATTCGTATATAAGCTTGCACCACTTTCGCACGGGATAAGAAAGTCTATATACGCGATCTTAATTATCGCGCGAAAACGCGAGAGAGAGAGAGAGAGAACGGAATTGCCACCACTACCGCGCGCGTGTAATATTATTTCCTAATGGCCCGTTGACACGACGCTGCAGCCGCCACGCGTGGGAAACAATCGAAAGTTTTTCACCTCACGTTCGTCTATATACGTGTGGGTGTACAATAGCACGAGATGGGGGATTATTTTCACCGATCTGCGGGTATAGAGTGTGCGAAAAATGTATGGCATGGGAGCAGCCGCGTATATATACGTGAAAATACGAAGATGAGTCGGGAGTGGAGTAGTCGTCGATGGAGATTTAGGTCACTGCGGTGATGAGAGGGTTTTTCGGTGGTTCGAGTGGGACGATGTAGACAAAGTGTATTGGTTTTTTAGTAGGGCGAGGGTTGGAATAGTTCGGAGTGATTTTGTATTCGGTTTATTTGATTTCGATAGTTGCATTACGGATGAAATCGATTTAATAACATTATTTTGTTTAAACTTATATACGTATAATAAAATATAGAAGTAAAAAGTATACTTTGTACTACCTCAAAAAAAAGCAAATACACCTAAACAGAAGATATAGACACCACGGTAACCGATAACCATCAATTACCGTATATTCTTAAAAAGCCTAATGTCTAATACCGCATCGATTTCCTACTTTTACTTTGAAAATACGACGAAATCGACGTTTACAATCACATCGTAAGTGTATCACCGGCGTGAGCTTGGGTGCACTCAACGCGCTACTTATTGCGCGGAAAGAAAATATAGGAAAAAGCCCCGACGCCGAGCGAATTATGCGCGACACGCGCAGGATATCCGGAAGGATCGCGAGTGTTTTTTGTTTGACTCTATGGGTTTACGAAGCGGAAGTTTGCTCGTCGGGGTTTAACGTCTCGCGTCGCTTAATTTGGCACGCCGGATGATTGTTTATGGGTCAGAAGGGTTTGGTGATGGATTGGTTAGTTATTTATGGTTTTATTGGATTGTGTGTATGCTGCATGCGTAGGTCAAGAAGGTTCATTTGATAGGTATGAGGTCATGTATATATATTGTTCCGAAAATATATATTCTAATTATCCAAATATATATTTGGATAGAGGAGAAAATTCTAAACTAAAAGTTCCTGTACCATTTTTTTATACAATAAGTAGTCTTTTAATCCCTAATGTATCAAAATCGTTAATTTTTAACAGAAAATGCATATCTATAGATATTGGCTTATAAATATAGATATATATTTTCTGTTAAAAATGAATGATTTTGATACATTAGGGATTAAAAAACTACTTATTATATCAAAAAATGGTAAAAGAACTTTCGGTTTAGAATTTTCTCTTCTATCCAAATATATGAAGTAAAACATACATTTTCGAAACAATTTTTATAATACATTGCTATATTGAAATGAAATTATGATTCTATCTCACGTGTGCAAAAAATATATAATTCTAAAATTTCTTCATTACAATTCGTATCGATAAAATTTAACTTTTATCAAAAAAAGTATTACAAATTCGCCAGAAAGCTAATCAACATAATCGTAGCGTTCGCCCATTACTTCTGAAACCTCAAATTAGATAATTAAGTGTACCAACGACTTTTCGCATAACCACAATTACCATAAAATTCTTGTCACTCCACCTAAAACACCAAAATTACCCACAACCACATTTAAACTCAATCAAATCCAACTCCAATAAAAAAATTCCCAAACAATAATCACTCAAATTACCTCTCAAATCCACTAACTCATTTCCCTTATATATATACATATTACCTCGCTCACTCGAAGCAATTCCTCTCTCGTTCACGGGAGGCGAGCTTTCGGTGCCACTGTTACATCGGCCGTTAATTCGTATTATGAATAATTCGCCGGCTCCTTAAACCCACCACATACATGCTTATCGCGCGCGTTCCACTGACTGGAGACACTTTCTCTGCGGCTCGCATGCGCTATGTGCTACAGAGTGCCGGCAAGCGTGACCGGCGCGCGCACGCGTGCCCGTGAGTTTCGGAAAAATGCCGCTACTTACTATATACTTATATTACTGGGGAAACCGGATTAGCCGTGTAGCGGTGCATTTTTCGATGGGATTTGAGGAACTGTATACAGTTGGAGAGGATGTTATAGGAGGTTGAGGTTCGTCGGATGATATGCGTTTGATCTACGGAAGAAGGTCGAAAGAGCATAATGTTTTCTTTTTTTTTTAGATGTTTTAATATTTTTTTTTTTTTGGAAAATGATTTTCTGTCGTTTTGAAATAAATATTGAAATATAATTGTTACAGTTTTGTGCTGTAATGCAGTGGAATAGTATATTAATGTAGCACACAGAAAGTAGGGTACGATAACGTATTTCAGAATAATTACCTAATTTTATAAAAAGATGTAGTATGTTTTACCAATCTAAACTTTCTTCAGGAATCTGTATAATCGGTATAAAAATGTGAATTCTTCGTACTTCAATTCTTATTAGTTTATCTAACCAACCTTAAACGTATAGGATATTTCTATTGATTAGGTGGTAACTGCAACCAATCACTTTTTGTTATATATTCGTATAGTAAAAATATATTTAAACTAAAAAGAAATTAAGTAATGTTAAATCAACAGAAAACGACAATTCCACCAAATTACACGATTCACTATACACATCGCCCCTTCTCCCACCTCAACCTTACATCAACGCACTCTACCTTCCCGCACACCTCGCGCACACGAACAATCACCGCGTGTATAACCCACTCGACTGACGCCGCGACAAAAGCACGCAATTATATACCCGCCGTTGTCATCGCGGTCTGATTGCCTCTCGTTGGCACGACGTTGTTGTTATTGTTGTTGGTCTCACCGGAACGATTTTCGATTTCCGATCCCTTTCATCAGCTTCTGCGCAGGCAACCGCGTTATAGTCTTATTCGACGAAGTGAACCAGTCGCGTGGAAACGACGTGCGAGTGCCGTGGGTTATATAGGTGCGGGTCGGATTTTTTAAACGGTGATTGTGAGCGAATCAGTGTTGCGATTTTGATGGTGGATGGTAATGTGTAAGAGTGTGGTAGGTTTTTTTTGGGTGTGGATATGTATGTTTTTTAAGTACATATAGAAATTTATTGGTATAGCTAAAGAAGTTTAGAGAGATATGAAGGTACTGAACGGTGTAGTCGAATTTGTCTTTTATTAGTAAAGGAACTTTTCTGTAGAAAAAAGTAAAAACGTTGCTTTCTCTTAAATGCATACTTTTGAAGTTTTTATTATGATTTATGCTTTTCGATGCACCTATGGTTTACTATTTCACTGACAGAAACAACCGTTTTCATATAAGTACACCTTGTTATTCGAATGAAAAAAACATTTCATGACTTCAAGTCTTCAAATTTACAAAAAAAATAGACGACTTCAATTTCACTTTTAAACTCCAAAATGGAAAAAATACCATTATTTAACGATTTCTTCAACCGAACAAATTCCACTCTCTCAGTTCATGAATATACGCACGACGAGCATCATAAACCATTTAAATTGCCCGAAATAAAGACACGATAGTTGCGCGGTCAATTATCCAATACCCCATCGTTCTTTTACGACACTTTTTCTTCCTTTCAGCGCATTTCTTCAGGAAATTATTAGCTCGTTACTCATCGTCGCTTACGGCCTTATAATTCCGATTAATTGCCTCGCTAATTCAAAAGACGCGCAACTTTCGTTTTTCACCGCGTCGACGAAAGTACAAGTATATACGCAATTGCTGCAGGTCCATTGTGCTTTATTATCATGCTTTCTGCGACTAAATAAACGAAACTATCTTTTATGCGTGCCGCTAATACAACTATAATAATTCGATGTCAATTATTTCCTTTTTACGATCACACAATTAACGATCACGCTGAAAAATATACGCGCGACAATAAAGTTTTGTTAAATCAGCGTGAATTAAGAGGCGACGCTTCGCCTTCGTAAAACAATAATAATAACAACAACAGCTGTATATACGCTTCGTTCCCGCATCATCTTTTTAACAACCAATTTGTGAACCTTAATAGTGCCATTTCTACACAACCGCACGGCGCACCGGCGTTATATTCCCGAATAGAGAACGAAAGTGTTGCGCGTTGCGTTACACGCTCGGTATATCAGCCGCCTTCGTTGTTTTTTTTCTCCACTTTCTATATAAGCAATAACGATCGGATAATTGCGTTATTGTTGCGGGCGGGAAAGCTCCGCGTGCTATATAGATCACCGGGGTTCTATACATACTTTTTGGTTTTCATTTTGAATGAGAGACGAGCGCATAGGAGTTGCGGTTACCGGTGCATTAAGCTATTAGGCGTATTGTGTGTTGTTTGCGAAACTGAAAGTTGAGTTTCGGATGATGACTGTTGATGACTGAAAGTCGAGAGACTATACGGGGAGAGATGCAAAGAAGTATATTATATGGAAGTTTCTATAGTTGTTTCATTTTGTATAGAGTTGAGTTCTAACATGTTTTTATGTATGTCTATATATTATCTTATTTTGGTGAATTTTCCGTACTACTTTCTGTGTAGTAAAAACAGTGAAGTATATAATTGTGTTTTTGCTTATTTGCATGTGTGCATACTAAGTTTAAGGGTTATGGGCCATTCGAAACATAGTTTTTCTTTCAATTTTTTCTCAAGATAAAATTAAAAATCGGAATAGTATATGTATTTTTAAACGTGGTAAAATCTACTGTTATACAGTTGTCTTCTTATCTCTACTTATATTAAAAAATAAAACATACCACAGTAAATATATTCTACACTCTAAACTTAGTACTCTACTTTCTCCATACAGATACCAATTGAATTTTACGAAACAAATTTTACCCAACATACACTTTACAAAAATCATCCGATCGATCGAAATCACAAAGCCACAGGTATTTTCACCAACCGTGCATTCACATTCTCTCGAATCTTATCCACAAGACTCTACCATCAAAAAATCACAAATTCCACGTTCCCTGTGAAACTATATAAACGCTACTTTACCCTATCACCACCACTTGACTCCTCTCTAACCTCGCATCCTCGACGATTCGTCAAACTTCGTGCGCGATTGGGTAGCTCCCTAAGGCGTTATATAGCGGAAATCGCACGCGGAAAATCGCCGCTATTAAAGAGATATGCGCTGCACGCGCGCGAGCAAAGTTTACAGTTTTCGAGTATATATAACGCGAAATCAGCGCTGCACGCGTGGAATGCATAATGTGGATAAGCGCAGTGAGAGCTGTGATTTTTGCCGGAGAGTATGTAAGTGCATACGGAGGTGATCGGGAAGTAAGAAGTGAGAGGGAAGAGAGGAATATGTTTGGAATTTTGTGTGGAGAGGTGTGATTTTTTTGTGTGAGTTGTGTTTGTGATGAATATGCGTGGAGAAGTAGTTTTAGTCGATTTACTATGATTCATTATTGGCGGGAAATATTTTTACTAGACCAAATACAATATTATAAATTTGTAACATTGGTGAGATTTTTACGTTAAATTACCATTTTGCCGGTTTTTTTATTATTAAAACAATAAATTTTCATTGATTCAGTCAATGAGAAACAATATCTTAAAAACGATTACACTCACATAACCATTGACTTAATCAGGCACCGATTTACTCTACACAGCGGTACCTCATCAGCCATATCAAACCTCGTTTTTATACGACTCTCTACACAAAACTCTTAAGAAAAAGACACTTTCCTACACCTTTTTTCCTCTATCCCCCGGAATCTCCCAAAAAAGGAAAGTGAAACCCTCGAGTGATAACCACAACGACCACAAATCCTTTTCACGTGGCGTTGGAAAACGCGAAGGTATACAAGTACAAGAGCGCATTTCTAAGGACTCTAAGGCGTCGGATCGATATTCATCTTGCGACCTTCGGCCGCGAGTTACACGTGACTTACGATTAATCTTCACAGACGTTCGATTTTGTAGTGCTTTACCGGTAACGGGCAAATGAAATAATTCAATTGTAGGTGTTATAGTGGTCGCCGAGCTTTACGCTCTGAAGTAATTTTAAGAGGGTATATAGATAAGTAGATAGCAGTGTGGTCTAGTCAGGCATGGAATGGATTCTTCTCTGTGTACTATGCTAATAAAAGTGATCAAGCACTTTTTAAATTTTATACTCTGAGCATGTATTAGTGTGTTATACCTTTGAGATCTTTTAATATCCACTTTGAATGCGTTAACATCGATACATATTTGTAGAAACAAGAATATACTCTTTTCCATCGGATTTACCCGCAATAACCAAATATTCAACACAGTTGACTGAACCTTCGATATCCATTACGAAATTTCACCCCTCCGACTACCCAACTTTTTCTCTATATATACATACACCCAACAAGCAACAAAACCGATTCCATTCACGCGCGACCTGAACTACGAAATGTCCTATGATTCACGACAAAGCGCGCGCGCTTACCGTTCGTTACTACATCCACGCTGACAAAAAAAACAGCAGCAACAGTATATAGCGACAAAACAAAGGCTTTTCCGTTGGTGTTGCTACCGTGCGCGCGCGCGCGTCTTACGTCAGTAACCGCGCGAAATGCATAACGACGACGAAGTGCATGAAGCAAGCAAAAAAGAAGAAAACAACGACAGGCGATTTGCATAAATCTGTTGAGAGCAGTTCACTGTGACTTATAATTGCCTCGGCTTTGACTTTTTCCGCGCCAGCTGTCAGTGAGAATTCAACTGTTACTTGTTGGATTGGTATTCGAGAATAATTGAGATTTAATGGGGATGAATAATGCGATTCGTGAAAATTGAACTGTGATTGTTGTGGCGAGTGATTGGTGATTTTTTGTGGTTTTTCCATATGAGTGAATAATTTAAAACAACTGTGTGCTGATTTATGTGTACTGAGAAAAATCTTTAGTCGGTGTTATTGTGTAATATTGCCGTTCTAAAGTATTTAGTTTATTTGCATTAAAAATGGAAATGATAGTTTAGAAAAACTGATTTTTAAGTATGTACGTATGAGCTTCATTTTATTTTCTTATCCGTAACCGCTCAAATTATCGTCCAATTGATCATCAAAGTATCTGAATAAGCGAAGCATCGGTAACTATGTGCGTTTATCAGATTTGACTTTTAATTGGATGACGTCGGAACTCGACTTTGATGCGCCCGAGTATATTTTGAAATTCCGTTACTATTTTATCGAAAACGAGTCACATTTAGAATGTTACACAAACTACTGTATCTGAAAATATAATCGTAATAATGTAAGATGTGAATTAATGGAAGAACTGGTAGCGCGTTTTATGTACATTAGAAAGGTATAAATACCGAATTAACTGAATCTCCAAGAAACACGTTAATCGGATTGAACCATTTTCAAAAAAACATAAGATTGAAATATAAAATAATAATATTTAATTTACACGATTAACAACAACAACTTATACGTGTAATCACGTCAAAGAAAAACGAACAAAATTTTAAAACATTCTCTTATCCATCCCCCTCAGCATCCTAACAACCACAAAAACACAACCAGCACATCACGAAAACAACTCAACATGCTACATGTAACTCCCTCAATAGTACGACCTCTTTCTAAAAAAAAAAAAAAAAGAAAGCCCTCATCATCAACATCAAGCTACACACATATCAAGCCTCCACTGCTAGCCGCACCCCTCGCAAAACCTCGCATCTTTTCCACAAAAAAAAAAAAGAAACGTGCAGACACACACACACCAAGACACATGCAGCGCATCTCGTAAACCTTCCTCATACTCCCTCTCATACTTACATACATTTCTCTCTCTCTTACAAAAAGCGAATACGCGAGCGTAAAATCCCCCTATATGCTTCCACGGCAATCTCGCGTCGGCGATCTCACATACGCGCGTGTGTGCACGCTTACTACGGAAAAAAGGGGGAAGTACAGAGAGAGAGAGAGAGGGTTCGCGTGTCCTTGAACCACGACGTGCGCGGGTAAGTAGATACACGAGTGCTCGCGCGCACGCCGAGCGAAATGATCTTGATCCGCGGGTGTTCTTGTACGGTTTGTTACATGCCACGTGTGTGTGTGTCTGTGTGTATCTGTGTATGTGTGTGTGGATGTAAGAGGTTTTTTGTAAGGGAGGAAAGAGGGAGGACAGAGCAGTGACAAGGTTTTTGGATGCTAGAGAGAGAGAGAACGGTAAGTTTTTGCGAGGGAGGTGTGCGCACGAGTGTAACGAATGATGGTAATCACGAATGATGGGTTGGGAGCAGTGTGTGTGTGTGTGGAATTGAGATTTCGCGATTGAAGGGGGCAGTAGAGGGAATTAGCAGTGTCTTGGTTGGTAGGATGAGGTTTTGCTTTTTTGTGGGATGTGGAATGGATTTTTGTTTTTTTAATTGGTATATATGGGAGTAGGCGCAATTTCGATGTTTTGGTTTTGTATAAGTTGTATGTAAGAAGTGGGAGATGAAAAGATATAGTTTGTACGTAATTGTAGTGAGCGAAATGCTTATTTTTAATCATAGGATAATAATCTAGTGTCCTGGTTTTGTATAAATATTTAGAAATCATACAGTTTTAAATCAAGTTTGAACTTGACATTATGTTTATCATAAACTAACTTTTTTTATTTAAATACAAAATTTTAATACTTATTTCATACAATATATTACTCTTTTAGCATTTAAATTTAATTCCCATTACAATTAACTTTACAAATATTTTTATCTCTCAAACCACAACTCAAAACCCCATGATAATTGCACATATACCCAACCGCACCTATATACACCCTATCTTACAAAGTTCTCTGCACCCACAGCGCATCTCTCGAAAACCTCCGACATTTTCCGCATCATCCATCCCCCACACATATACAGCATCTCGCGGCTATATCTCTCCTCTCTCGTTACGCGGTGCACTGTACACTGCGCTCTTGCGCCGCACGCGAGCGTGCGCTCACAAAGAAAGGATAGAAGGAAGCAAGAGAGAGAGAGAGATAGCCGGCGCTGAGAGGATCTTGAACTCTCCGCGGCTAATTTCACCCTCGAGCAGGCTCTCTCTTTCTCTCGTTCTTCGTTGCGCGCGCTCGCGCGATCCTTCGCGCTGCATTCCCGGAACGCCACTCGCGCGTAGTTGCAGTTGTAGTTTTGCTTTTTTGTCTGTGATATCCATGGTGTTGTTGTAGCAAGAGGAAGAAGAGGGAGAGAGAGAGAGAGAGAGAAGGGAGAAAGATTTTCCAGAGCGGTTTGAGGAATTCGATGATTGGGTGGTGGTTTTTTTTTTTCGAGGTGTAGAGATGGGAGGGGGGCGAAGGTTAGGAGGATTTTTTTTCGAGTGGCTAATGGTCCAGTGTGGAATGTGTTTTTTCGCGATTTGTTCGTAATGGTTTTGGATGGACAAAAGATTCGATGTTAGACAGGTTGCAACGAATTTTCTGATTCCTATACTAAATAATTCTATACTTGCTACATGAAAATTAAATTTACGAACTTTTGTGAACTGCTAAAGAAGAAGGGATCATTATCATAATGATGTACATTAAACTTTATTACTCTTGTCGCCAAGCCTATAAAATTCTCACATCAACCTCCCAAGACAATTCGCTGCAACGTCGTTTGAATTAAAACAAAAAGAGTATAGATTCGCAAATGCTCGTCTTGTTAAACGTAATATACAGCGGTAAGTCCTGCTATATATGCACACGCGTTCCGGCATAAATATATTATAACCCTATCCGCCTCTCTCTCTCTCTCTTCTTCTTCTTTTCTCCATTACGAGATACGCGCCCAGGGGTGAATCCTCTCTCTCTCTCTCTCTCCCTCGTCATCTCGCGAGTTTATTATCCGGCACGCGGCCGCGGCCACAGTGCTCGGGATTTTCCTTTGATGCAACAGCAGGTGAATCGTCCGTATTATATGATAGTTGAAGCATGTACGCGAAGGGTCGTGGTTTTTAAGTGCGCGCGGGAGGGAAAGACTTTTGACTTTGTAATACTTTTTTTTTTGGTTGTAGTTAAGGATGAATTTTTACAAAACAAAAAAAAAACGATGATTGTGGATTTCCACATTACAGTATTCAGTTTTGTACCATTTTTCTAAAATTCTAATAAAAATAAATATTTTCTACCTAACAGTAAATATATAAACATCCCAATCAACCCAAACTCACGAACCAATTCCATTAACAAAAAAAGTCACGTCAACCAACGACTTACGCAACACCCACGCAACTATACTAGAAGAAGAAGAAAAAAATAACGAAACATCGATACGAAAATAGACCGCATTCATTTTGCACGAGTGCCGCGCGAAAGAAGAATGCGTATAAAGACGCATAATACCAGACGTGTGTGTCTGTGCGAAGCGCGTTTACATGCGTATAACGCGCGCGAACATTGGAATTCCTCGCCCACGATCAGCTGATAGAAAGACAGCAATGCGTGTCGCCTGCCGTGGCTTTCGCAATTGCCCGTCGATGTGAACACACCGACTTTCTATGTAACGCCTTTCTGTGTTGTATGGTGCGTCGTATAGATCGTTTTGCTTGGTTCGGGGTCGCGTACGTTTGATGTGATCCGAATTATTGCGGTAGGGGTGGATGTAATGGTTTTTTTTCAATAATATTTATATTAGTTGTATCAGAAAATTCATATAACAACTAAAATGAAGTCCACTTTTGCTTTGTATAACCCAGAAACGTTAATAACGAAGGTTACAGCTTTTCTGAGGTGTATATATACATGATCATCACCGAGTTACGTATATATTTTTTATTAACGGCCATAGTCTGTAAAATTTTTAAACCGAATAAAGTGCACGTCGATTACGTTTTTAGTGCTTTCTAAAAGTGCGCACGTCGGTCAATAGTCTCCGGTTCTCCTTTCCTCTCGAAACCACATCATCCTGTGCGTATATATATATAAGAACGAGCTATTATTTTCTAACCGATATATAATTACACGGATTCCTTGTTCCATTATTGCTACTGTTTCTCAACTCTGTTTCCGGGTATTCTATATATATTATTTGATATGATGCTTCGATTTCTTATATACAATCGGAACATTTTATAGATAACTTAAAATATCAAAGAACCAAATTCTCACTTATTTTTAGAAAAAAAAACAGGTCATTACAAAAGAACATTTTATATACTCTCCGAACGTAAAATATACACACATACACCGATAATTGAATAATCATTTAATTGAAAACGATTCAATTTAAGCACGCAGCAATTCATATATACCATAAAATACACATATTAGTTTTACCGTAGAAACCATCATCGTATAGCCACAGCATAAATAATAAACTATCCAGCACAATTAATCCACAGGAAAGTTTGAACTCAATGCGTTCATATATATACCTATACATACACCATCAACAAAAACTTCATCACCATTATATATACCCAACACGCGCATCTTCGTTCATTTTTCTTATTTTCCCTACTTCGCATCAAAACCACCATGATCGTCGCCACAGTTTCATTTCAATGTCCGCTGCTGAAGACTTCCGCCGATCCACATCCTATTGGTAACTCAGTACATGCTCGCGCGTTTACCTCTCTCTCTCTATATACATACATACAAGTATACACGAACGAGGGAATCTCCGCACGCGGTAAGAGTTGATTTTTCTGCGCGCGCGGCTCGCTCTCAACTCTCGTCACAGAGTGTGACGCGCGCGTATAATTTTCTGTGTTTCGAGGTCGAAGACATCGCGGCCGGCCGGCTTTCGAAGAGATCGCGCGCGCGCGTGAGCACGAGTAAGGAAGACGAAGAAGAGCTGATTCGCGACGAACGGATTTGTGTGTGTGTGTGTGTGTATGGTGGATGAGGTTTGTTTTTTTTTTATAGATGTTGGAAAAGAGATTTTTTATGGCAAGTGTGGATGTAGTGTGGTTTTGGAAAGTAAGTGGTTGAAACGTTAGTTAATTATGTGGATTTTTGCGGAAATGTATATATGATGTTGAGCGTTTCTTTACGTTAAAGGTTCTTTCGTTCATTTGAATCCATGATTAGTAAAGATTCACAGGAAATTTCACAGATGAAATAATGAATTACAAGCTTTGCTTTTGGTAGAATATTCAAATGCAATGATAAACTTCTCAAATTATGTCACGACAATTAAGCGTGTGTGCTTGCGTCTTCATTGCGTGGATTAACGAGCGTGACTCGACAGTGTTTTTGGCTAACCGGATTTGCAGTTAATTAATCACTGTATGAGGTATTAAATCATTACCACTGTAATGACTCAATTTCATTCATTTGTATATTATAATAACATCGCGTTAAACTCTGTTAAATTCACCAGCTACTCGTTCCAATATATAAACACATCTCAACAAATTAACGCTTGCCATAGCTTCCAACACCTAATTATACATCACAACACCGATCGTCCTTATATATACTTATATAATCATACTTAATCACCTTGACCCATGATAACTTATAGACATACACGTGGTATATCACAAAAACTACTCTCGAATCGTATCAACGCGGACCCATGTGATCAATCACATCCCGAGTAGTATAGTTTATAATACAGTCCTCAATAACCGGCGCATCCGCCTTTAAATGGTCTTTTCGCGAGGACAATGACTCACGGGGTCGATTCTAAGCGCGATTTCACAAACCGCGGCCGCCTACGCGTGTTGAGAAAGATCGACGATGGGTGAGTAATGAATTAAGCGTCGTGGGGGGGTTATGGTGATTCGATTGTGATTGGCGGTGGATCGGTTGAGGAGGAATTATGGGTTGGCAACGATTGATTGGAGGGTCGAGGGTTAGGGGAATATGGAAGATTTAGGATGGTTTGGAGTGATAATAGTAGATGGTTGGTATAGCTGATTTGCAATGGATATACCTTCGAAATGTCCCGAGAAATCGGCGGAGAATTGAATATTTGTCAAATTTTGTTTTGACTCACATAACTTTTGAAGGAATCAACATTTTCTAATTCTGAAAAAAGATCTGGATAGCTCTCGCTCTTTTATTTTCTTTTTTCCAAATTTTTATTAAGTTGTTTTTGGTGGAATGATTTAGAACTAAACTAGAGCTATTTTTAATCATTTTTAAACAATTGATTATTGGTCCTAGAAAAATGATACCCTTCGATGGACTTTGTTTAACAACAGATATCTTTTCTAGACACCCTAACTAACAAAAAAAACCTAATTTAGAAGGTGTCATCGAAAAAAATTTTTTGGGTCCATTTTTCGAAGTTTTTCGCAGCTATTGTGAGATTTGCACATATACAAAATCAAACGTTTCATTCACTACGGACTGATTTATAAAATTAGATCGGACAACATCGCATAAACCTATATATAACGATTTCTCATGATTATCAATCGAATGCATATATACAAATCATCTCGTTCTGCATCAATTGCAAAACCGGTAAGTTTTTTCTACAATCTTCGTCACCTGCAAGGCGTAAATATACATGATGAAGCAAAGCGTATATACACACGATCTCACTGCGGGCGAACGGAAGAGTGGAGTTAAGTGACGATGTTTTCGGCCAGCCGTATAGTCTTCATGTCACTTTCGTTGGTCGAGAGAAAAGAAGAAGAAGGTAGGTCGAAATATGAAATCTCCCGGCGTGTAACCCGATCGAATGTGCGGGTCAACGATCGTCTTTCGCGTGGCGGTTATTCATGGTTTTACGGTGGTCTTATTTATTTTTAAGGATTTTTGCGTTACGATTGTCCATAAGTGTGTTGGGTTATTTTATTTTGTGTTCCGGTTCGCATTATACGTCATTGTTACCCGTGCTTTTGATAACCGGTTTCTTGTACTTTGTAAACTATCTTGTCGATTATTAAAGGCTCTCGAAGCAAATAAACTTTCACTCAGACCAATTTTCCACAATTCTACTCCACACAATTAGATTCGCGTGAATCAAAACAACACGAGAGATAAACGTTTCAACCGTTTCATAATTTTTCAAAACGCAAGTACGATGCTTACGTTTTCCGCGTGTACATAAATATCGCGCTTTTCGGAGCGTGAAGAAATTCCTCATTTTTCTCGCGATGAAAACAACACAACCGCGATTCCGCATACCAATAAGTTTCGTCGTTCGAGATAACCTCAGAATTACATATTTATTTTTTCTTATTTCACAATAACTATTTAAATTGTATACTTTACTGAATTGACATTTCAAAAGTATATAAGCAAATCTCGGATACGCACATATTAATATCCTTTCGTATTCTACGCGGAAAATTGTTTTAGAAAGTCCGAGCGACATATAGCCGCGCTACTATCGCGCAATATAGTTGTGTATAGCATGTGCGCGCGTAAACTATTAAACCGATAATATATGCGAAATGCAATTTTAACGTTGAGAATGCACGTGCAGCGCGTCTCGTAAAAAAAGGCTGTATTTATTATTAGTTGTTTACACTCGCTCGTGCCGCGTAACCGCGCATAATAAGATTATGAATATTCAATACCTTCGTCGTGGCGACAATAATTTCGCCGCGAGAATGCGTTTATGAGTAAACTACTTTACTTTGACTCACGCTAAACATATACGTATACATATAGCTAATCATTTTTTAGCCTACCGGTTAATCAAATATTTCAAGCATTCTTACACGTATACTTCATGATTTTTCGAGCCAAAATACATCTTTTATTGAGCAAAGATCGTTCCAACCGCTTAGATTAACTATACCAACTGGGATACCACTTTGATTTCGTTAACAATGCAAGATACATAATATATACAGAGTGACACTCACGTTAACCATTCGTGATCCTGCCAAGGCGCCGCTATCGCCGTCGTAGCCTCGCTTCGTCGACGTCGTCGTCGTCGTTATCTCTCTCTTCCTCTACCTCTCACGTCGATGTCGTCGGTTTTTCTCAGGTGGTACAACCACAACTATTACATATACAAGACAGACCACACAGTTCTTTCCTTTCGCTCTCTGTTAATTTGCGCACCAAACAACGATTAATCCACGCGCGCACTCACTGCACCGTATGCTCGCGCACTGTACTTGTACATATATAAGCAGAAAGACGCACGCGTACGCGTGTATGTATGTGTATATATATTTTTTATTTACGTATATATGTATATATATTATATTAGATATCAATGCTGCACGGCACAGGAGAGAAAGGCAAGAGAAAGACGCGCACGCGAGACGCGCGTTGTTCACGACTCGGTGGTCGGGAACTGACTGACTGACTGTGCGCGCTATAAGCGAGCGAGAGCGGAGGGAACGCTACCAGTGTAAAAGTATATATATGTGTGAGTGTGCAAGAGACTTGAGAGGATATATAGTTGAGCTCACCTGTGCGCGGAACGCACGCGAGAGAGGTTTTGGTGTACGCTTGTGTACCGCGTGTGTAGATGATGATGATGATGAGTTTGGGAGCAGAAGTCGTTGGTGGATTGTTGGTTGTATAGGTATAAGAGGTCTGGTGTGTGGTATAGAGTATCGGGATTCGATGATGTGGTACCAATGTATCTATGTTCTGTAATGCAAAAAAATTTTTGGCGAAGTGAAGAAACATTTGTAAAGTTGGAGTCTACGAAATTTTTAAGTTTCTTTTCGTAATTTAAGTTCTATAACTTAGCGGACGAGCTTTTCTTTATTCATTTTTTATATAAGATTTGGGTATAGTTGATATTATTTTGGTCTCTGACAATTCAGTGAATGGATGCGTTTGAAATTTTGAACTTTTACAACAAACTGTATGTTGACCTGGAGTTTTTAATTTTAGTTAAGATTTATCGAAATATTTTAACCACAATCGTATTGTTATTATATGTTCTTTTAAAGATATGACATAGATAAATTCGAAAAAAACTCGAGAATGAAAAATCTTCGGTTTTCAGTGTGAAAGTTTGAAATTTTAAATCTCTGCTAATAATAGAAGCATACAAGGTATCCCATTTTAATCGCCCACTCCCAGAAATTGGCAGAAGATGGACTCGGAGCAAAAAATGATAAATATAAAAGTTTTAGGGTTCAAAGGGGGCCACCTAATGGTACCAACGACTTTGACCTTGAACGCACTTTTGAAAGTTATTTCAAGGTCAAAGTGTTTTTTATAATGGGAACTGCTATTTTTGACCCCAGAAATGGAAAGAGCAGATAATTTGTGAGAGTACAATATCTAAACGTAAAATTGGCTGCTCTTACCACTTCTGGGGTAAAAAATAACGGATCCCATTCAAAAAAAATACTTTGACCTTGAAATAACCTTGAAAATCGCGTTCAAGGTCAAAGTCCTTGGTACTATTAGGTGGCCCTCATTGAACCCTAAAACTTTTATATTTATCATTTTTTGCTCTGAGTACAGCTTCTGCCAATTTCTGGGGGTGGGCGATTAAAATGGGACACCTTGTATATTTTGATCTGTAAATCTAAAGCTTTTAGGATAACATGTATTGATTGATGCAAATGTTTTTTAAAGTTCTTGATAAGTTGAAAAAACTTAGACATCAAAATTGCAATTACAAGGAATTAAAGCATTCCAATCGTTCAATTGTATCGTAATGTTCGCTATCGTCGATATTTTCGTTTACTTTTGCTCCATTTCTTTAAAGATCAGTAACGTAATTGAAATTAGTTATTTCATAAAGGTAAGTATTGTTATAGCGACGGTTTAAATAAGTTTTTTTGTTGCAATTTTGATGAGGCTTTGGGAAAAATTTCTTTATTGAAAATAAAAATACTAGTGTATTTCAGGGTTTTCGCCAATGGAGACTTTTCCTTGGAACTTACGGAGCCTGGTATCTAGAATCTTGAAAAATCAAATCCCTCTTGAAATATTATGTTTATTATAATTTGAATTTTATCAATAAAACCTGAGCATTTTTATTTTTAATAAAGAAAATTTTTCCAAAGCTTTATCAAAATCGGACTCTCGAAGATCTCATGGTCTCCTTGGAAATATAATAAATAAGTATTTCTGGTCTAATTTGGACACTTTCTGTGACTTACGTGGTACTCCCGTTTTCATACAGATTTCTTTCAACATTAGTTTTTAAATTAGCATTCATTTATCAAATATTTTTAATTATTTTAATATTTTACTTTTTGAGTGAGCTCAGATATTTTTCAAAGTTTCTGTATTAGTTTTGTCTTAAAGTGCAATAAAAAAATTATATATTGAATAAAAACTCTTGACAAATTGTGTTTGTTACTTAACTTTTTGTTAACTTTTTATACGTCAATATTTTCAACATAATTTGTATGGACATAAGTTACCTTGTACAATGATCTTTAACTTTATGGAAGGTAAACTTTACTTTAACTTTAAGAAATGGAAAGAGCAGAAAATTTGTGAGAACAAAAATTGAACGTAAAATTTTCTGTTCTTTCCATTTCTGAGGTCAAAAATAGCGGTTTCCATTAAAAAAAAACACTTTGACTTTGAAATAACCTTGAAATCGCATTCAAGGTCAAAGTCGTTGGTACCATTAGGTAGCCCCCTTTGAACCCTAAAACTTTTGTATTTATCATTTTTTGCTCCGAGTACATCTTCTGCCAATTTCTGGGGGTGGTCAATTAAAGTAATTGGGTCCCCGGAGTTAAAAGAATGTTAAAAGTAAACATGGTAATACAAAGTGGTAAAAATTTATTATAATATTTTCTTGGTAAAACTAACGTTATAAAAAGGTATAAAAAATTACTATACTTTGAATAAAACTTTGCAATACAATATTATAAATTTTACTATTTTTTTTGCAAATTGTCTTCTAAAGTATCATAATTATCTGCTTTTTTACAATCTACAGTAATTTTACAACATATTTTGGCGATTCGTAAAAAACTTTAGCTATTTTAATTTATATAAAAAAATTAACTTTTATTCATTAATATTGACTGTTTTATACTAGACTGTATCAGACTGTTTTATATTAGACTATATACCTTATAGTGGAGAAGAATTGAGAAAATATTAACTTGTTCATTACTTATAAGAACTCTAAAGAATAGGTTTATGTCTGTACCTTCAGACAAAAGAAAGTATAACGATTCACTTCAATGGTAAATAGTATATATAATAAACAACTGTTTATTTGAATAAACAATGAGATGTATATCTTTGTCTTTGTACGCTTTGACGGTTCTTGCATGGAAGTTTCGGGAACGCAGGCTGAAAAAATGAAAGTGATAGTTGCGTAATTAAATATGCACGCAGATATTAAGGTCATTGTATCACGTGGCACTTATCCAGGATACGAACATTGCGAAGTAACTTTGATTAAAGGACATTTATAAAATTGTAAATTGAGCATCATTAATTAGTAAATGTAACACTGTAATTAATTTATTATGCGAATAAACTAAATGTACTGCTGCTCTATGTATTATGTGAATACTTTATATATAAACTCGGTGTGTATCCTTTTATTAATATAAAAACAATATAACATTCTCTTTTTAAAAGAATTGTTGTTCTTGAGTCAGTTACCTTCAATTTTACAATATTTTTTACTTAATTACTTCAGTTCACATTCCACATTTTTATTTTCATTCTATGTAACTCAGAGAACTGCATATTATACGACCTGATTTTAATCGCCCGCAAAAGTGACCAGTATTCTTATTTCACCATATGAAAGGTATTAATTTAGAGTATCCGTATTGTCAGTTCAAAAATTATTTTTTTTTCCGAGACAATACATATAACAAAGTTAAAATCAACCGTAATTGCTGAGAATACCCTTAGGGTATATGTAAGTATCGTCGTCTACATCATTATCGGCCCAATCAGTCAACGTTTAGTTTCCAAAACACTTTTTTTATCTTGATCTTTCTCGGTTAGTAGTTTCTCTTTTGAATTGATGTATTACTTAGCGGATGATGTATATATACAAAAATAATTGAAAATTCGAAACAGTTTCAGTGATGATCGGTGAGAAATAGCCGTCGATTAAATAGTCATTCCGAATCAATTGATATTTTTAATTATCACATATATCGATCATTACAGTTTTTTCTTGATCCAAAAATCTAAAAACTGTCGCTGTAAGACGTAATTAATATAACAAAGGTATATTAATTAGTATCAATTTCAAGTTATAATATGTAGTATATTATTTTATATTGTCGATTATTATTAATTCCAAAGTAAATATCAAATTCGCGATCAATATATCAAGATATTTAAAGTCCATAATAATATTAACAGTAGCATTTTATGTAAAAGCTATATGAAAATACAATTTGTACCAATTAAAGATATTGTAAAAAAAATTGAATCAAACTTTATAGGTAATCATTTGACGAAAATATAAATAGTTAGTAAATCACTAACAGCTTCAAGCCTAACTCTTCAATTATACCCGGAGCCGTGAACACTTATTTGCAATGGTAAATTTTCCAGAATCCTCTAGCGACCGAAGAGGAAGAGGGTCGTAACCATTGCCCGGAGGCTCAGACTCCTATGGGTGAAAGCCTCGTGCGGTACGTTCCGTTCTGAAACGTAGGTGTCAAGAGTAGACGTCTTCTTCCTAACGGAAAAAATCCAGTTTTTGAAAAGTTTTTTTAAGACAATCTTATACCTAGTAACTTCTGAGGTCAAAATTGATTGGAAAAATTTATAGATTTAGTTGATATCTTATCTATTGTATAAATAGATATTATTTTGGACAAAATGACCCAAGATATAATCTGTGAATCTATTTTATTCAGAGATATAGGATTTCAAATATTTTGACTATTGCACAGTTTTCTGAGGAAATTATTCGATGAATTTCCATGGTATAGAGCCAGAACTGTTTGATATAAAACACGTATACCTATGGTACGACGCTGCAGAACTGAATTTGTTTATTAAATATGTTTTTCATGTAAATTACTACTTTTTCTCAATTTTATAAACTTTTAGTATCAACAAGGTCAAATATTTTTTAACTCTAGAATGTCATGCTATAAGTATATCCATGTAATTTAGGCTGTGTCCTATATAAATGCATCTAATGGTTTTCTTAAAAAACAACACACCAGACATAATATTTAAAATATCATATTATATGTAATTAGTAAAATAAGGCTGCAGATTATATCTTATCTCTTATTATAAGTTATATAAACTATATTTCAGAATTCAGTTAAAAAAATTTGAAGTTGCAAATTACATTTTTTTCAGCTCATTTTGGCCTTAAAAGCTACTAGGTGTAAAACCACCTTAAGATTCAATTGCAATTTACGTGCAATAGTTCATCAAGATACGCAATCAAAAGTCTATGATAGTATCAGGTAAAACTTGTTTTCATTGTTATTAAATGTAAAAAATTGTTATTGCGAATATTAATGTTACATTTTGTAAACGTAAAATATGAACAGGAAGAGTGTAAAATTAATAAAAATTTTGTATTATTATAGAAAAATAAACAAATATAGAAATAAAAAAACTATGATTGTTTATAAATCTTATTAAATTATGTATAACTAATAATGAAGATTGTATTCAATTTTTGTTTGCCGGTAAGTAGTCAAGTATTCGCGTAACTGTCTCCATCTGTCGGTCGCACGTTCACTTTTTAATGCAGGTAAGAGAAGATACTGTATTTATCGTGACGTGGTAAATAAAAATATAATGCAAATTTTGCGTTTTTAGATGTATATTTTTTATTTTAAGAAATTATATATACAGTAAATTTTTAAGATAACTATATTTTCTACATAGAAAAGTACATTTCTGCAAGACTTTAGAATAAAGTATTTAATCGCTGTAGAAAAATATAATAAAAAGGAATGAATAAAAATGAAGTCCACCTAATAAATATCTTTAATAGCAAAAACGACAGTGATAATCTTTCCAAGAAATTATTTTCTGTTAACCCCCGGTATGTATGACTATTTATAAAAATCTTATCAACTCATATTTTTATATTTACAAGACTTTACTTTATCTTGATTACTAAAAATTAAAATAAATTGAGATATTAATGACTAAATATAATGTTAGAAATTTTAGTAGGTTGAATTAAATTAAAATAACTAAGATTTCATTCAAGATTTGGAAACTAATATTTTCGAAGAATTTACAATGCATTAATATCTTAAAGAAGAATAAAAGAAATATAAAAACATTGAATAAAATCTTTTTCGGAGTTATAAAGTTTTTCTTCAATTTTAATTTTTCAACGTTTAAGATTTATTTATTAGGTGAATAATTTTATGAATAAAAAAATAATAACTAAAATAAATAATTTTATTTCTCTCCGACTATATACATAAAAACGGTTTACTTTAAGACACGTTGGCAGTATATCTTCGTCTTATCGCTTATAAAATTAACTTTACTTTTTTTAAATTCTTCTTGCTTATAAAAATAGAGATATTGATACCACAGAAAAAAAATTTTATCTATAATCTACGCAGGATATTAATCTTATCTGCGAGCCACAACTGATTTTTCGGACGAACAAGATAGTTTATTTCCGCAAAAGTTTGCGGCATTTCTAATTTTAAAACTCAAAAGACAGATAATAATAAGTGAATGAAAGAATTTTTTTATACTTTAATTGATGAGTTTTAAGATACACTTCTGTTTAATATGAGTAAATCGCTACAGTTGTCCCTATTAGATTATTTTCCGTAGCATCATATTAATTTAACGAAATGGTTCATTGAAATAATTTTAATAAGCTATAAGTAAATTTTTCGTGAATTTAAATTGGATGCCTATTTTGTATTATTGAAAAATGTAACATACCTCTTCTAACAAATGCACTTGCTTACCTATATTTCACATTTGAAGAGCACAGAGTAAATAGTGTATAATTAAACGCCTTTTTGCTATAATCCCAACTATACTCTATTAAATTAGCTGTACGTATAAAATTATATTTCAACAACAATTCCATTTAATAGCAAAAAAATTTCTTTTACCAATAGCGATTAATGTCTTTTATTTGGGGAGCAACGATATTGAAAAACTTCGTTCTATAAATGTGCGCATGGCTCCTATATGGCGGGCTTCTAAACACGAATTCGCTACGTCCACGTGTACCCATTTCAGATCATTCCCGCTTCTGCAAAGTGTATAATGCTACACGAAGCACATTTCTCTTGCGGTTCAATGAAGTATGTATATATATGGGCAGTTCTCAGGTGAATCGAGGTCAAAATTTTTTTTTCTTTTAAAATCACCTAAATCGCTTCGTAACCATCCCATATGTTACCCTGAATTTTTT
>JAWWEQ010012210.1:0-40251 GCA_035583055.1 Torymus tubicola | reverse complement strand
TGTGTCAATCATTGTTTGAACACAAATATCATTTAAATGCATTGTTCGAATCCAAATATCATTTAAATGCAAAATTTGAATGCATTTAAATGATATTTAAGTAATATCAATAGTAACAAAGCATGAAAATAAGTGGAAGACGCAGAAAAATGTATGAATGCAGGTAACAAAATAACTTTAAATCCACTATTTTTACTGATTCTTTGTAATTTTGCATGATTTATATTAATTTTTATAATATCTAATAGATAATATAATTTTCTTTTAGAATAAACATCTAATATCAAAGATAAAAGTCAAAAATTTAAAAATTTGAATAATATTGACGGGAATTGTAACATGCTGTAACTTTTTTTATATGGATGCGTTAGGGTTTATAACTTGACAGAGTTTTATTATTCAATAATATCTACAGCCTGTGTAAGTTTTGGAAAAATTGGTGATCCGGAACCCTGAGCCTCTCCTTGTAAGTCAGATGGTATAGTAATGTTACGAAAACCTGGGCAGTAGCCACGCTTCATAAATGTATGTAAAAATTCTTGATTAAGGATGTTAAGATTAGAAATATCAAAAATAAAGTCTCCCATAATGAGGTTATTTTTATATTTTTTGTTATGAGAGATTAAGTTTTTCTGCTTTAATAGAAAGTCAGTTTTTTTAATATCATGTCATCTATTTGATTTTGATAATTTTTGTTTTTGTGTCTGTGGGTATGTATGTGTGTGTATTTCAACTCTTCATATCTTCGAAACGAATCAATCGATTTTTGTCAGGTAAAGCTTATTCTCTTCGTCTCGCGGGAAAATAAAAGTACCCTGATGGATTTGAGTTTTTATTGATTATCTTTTGTTTTATAACCTAAAAACGATTTTGAATTTTTAGTTTTTTTCGATTTTTTTCATATCTTACAGCATTTATTACATAAAATAATAAACTTCTCTTGAAAGGTATTTAAATTACCTATATTTTCTTTTTTTAACTCTTATCTTCACTCTGTCATTTGTTATTAATGAAAACTTTCTTATTTTTCAAAAATTAATATCTCAAAATATTTTATATATCAACTTGAAATTTTAACCAGTTATTACACTAACTTTATGACCACGCTCATTTACAAGGTTCTTACTACAAATCATCCCAGATACCTTGCAGAACAACTCACTCTCTGGTCAAACATTGCAACCAGAACCCTCAGAATGGATCCCCTAATTATCGATACCTTTGTTGCCGTAGGCCCCAGAATTTAGAATTTGTTCCTCTTGAAATAAGAATGGCATCCAATCTTCGAACATTTAAAAAGCTAGTTTACCAGCATCTATTACTCGTAGAAGATATATATCTGACTAGATATTACCATAACAGTGACATCAAGAACAAATCTCGTCTAAGGTTTTCCCATGGTTTTTCCTTAGACCGCAATAGGGCGAATGCCGAGATTTTCACAGACGAGGAGCCGTGGAATAACAACGCTTGTCAAGAGGACCCAAAATTGTTTTTTGATCTTCACTCACCTCTTTTTTTCTTACTTTTTCTTTTTTTTTTAATTTGTTTTATGTTATCTTCTATAGAATTTTTTATTTAAATTAATTTAAAATGTTTGTAACAAATGCGTACAACTATGCTACTTATTGTAATAAACAATGTACTTTTATTTAAGTCCGAGCTTAAGAGGATATTCTCCTAGAGCGTTAATAAATGATACTACAAACAAACAAACAAATAATTGAAGGCTATATGTGGTTAAAATTCCAAAAGATTATCTTCAATTGTTTTAAAAAAAAAAATTATTTTAGGAAAAATTTGCGTTTTCGTTGTCGCACGATAACAAAAGCAAAAATTATCCAATCGTTTTGAAATTTGACGGAGACGTAGCTTTTATATATCTTCAGATCGAATTCGTTGCCCAAAAAAATCGGTCCATTACGAAAAAATATATTTGAAATTAAAAATTTTTTAAAAATATTTTTGAATTGCGTTTTCTCAAAAACTATTTTATTTATCGACTTGAAATTTTAACCAGTTATTACACTAATTGAAGGCCATATGTGGTTAAAAATTCAAGAGATTTAGAAAATAAAGTATAAAATTTTAAATATTGGAAGTAAAAATTAATTAGAGGAATAATTAAATAAAGTTTGAGGAAGCTAAGTGCCAATGAATTGGCAGCGGTTTTTATTTACAATGGCTACTCCAATCCTATTCGATTCAGAGCTTTAAGAAAATTATATATTTATATAATACTACTCGATACTATAACTAGAACAAAAACTAGAGCGGGAATAAAAAGTTTCCGCCACTCTAAAAATTCAAATTATGCCTTCACGTCAAAACCGTTTCGGGAAAACTGTCGGCCCGGTAAAACTCTCGTGACCTTCTGACAGAGCTGACCAAACAGTGTGTAGACTATCAAAAACGTAATCTGCCATGAACACTCGGTCAATTAACTTTGAACGATCAAATTTTAAACCGCAAATCGCATTTGTACATGAAGCTCTGATGTAAGTGATGTAAAATAAAATTTGAACGCATCTCATGTTGACAGCGATTGGTGATAGTTATGATTGTGTGGTAAAATTTTGAATTGAATGAAATTACGAAGGGAGTGCAATGAAATGAAATGAGCTAGTTTTCATGATTGGCATTTTTATAATTAATCGAAAATTTATCGAACAACCAATCTGATGACGTATAGAGGATTATTCATTTTTTATTTGAATCAAATTAAATAGATGTACATGGTTATTATATTGCTAGAAACAGGTTAAAAAAATATAATTTCTTGGGTTACAGCTAATAAGTTTATACATATTTTCAAAAAGACTGACATTAGGAAGGATCTTTTGCAAAATACAAACCAATATTTTTTAATAATATTAAAATTTATTTCATTTCAGAAAATTGAAACAAGCCTCGACGAACAATAACCAATGAAACAAAAAAAAACAAAAAATAAAAAAAATCTTTGGCGTTAAATCAAGAATAATGGTGAAGAGTATCACTAATAATCTTGTCAAATTAGATATGGAAATAAAACTATTATAAATCTATTATAAATCAATTAACTCTTATATCAATGAAGATCTGTTAACGCTGAAAATAAAGTTGAAACGTTTTCGTTCTGCCAAATGCATTATTAAGAATAAAGATGGATCTTTATCGACTACAGCAGGGGTTTCAAGCTAATGAATATGGCAAATTCATTATTTTTATTCATAATGAATGCATATTACTAAACGTATTTCATGTTAAAGATGAAAATTTTGATAAAAATAATAAATTATTGAATTACTTTAATAATGTATCCCATTCAATAGATTTTTAGTCATTTCAACTTTTCATAGAAGTAAAACAGTTGTACGGGTGTACACAGTAAAAAATTATAAAAGCTGATGAAAGGAATACTATTTCAAACTTTCAAAAAAGTCATAACGCATATTTTATATTGTATTAAAATCTTGCTTTGCAAGTTTACAAAAAAGAATTATTACATATAGTTATTATATTTGAAGTGTAAATATAATTAAATATTATTATTTTACTCAAGTGAAAAAGTAAAGGAACATTGTACACCTATGATTTGATATAAGTATCTTTTATAAATACATTGATTGTATATTTTTTTAAATATGGAATATTTAATATTTTACTTGATGTTGATTGCATTAAATACACGCTGCTCGGAGACTAATAAACAAGTGTTTAGGGTCTACAGACAATCATGTCAGTGGTTAGAATTGCTGGAGGAGAAAGTCTCTGCAGAGTTTAGATCTGTATATCACTTAATGATATTCCAACTTGATTCTGTAAAAAGACCCGAATATAGTAACGTTTTTCAGTTTTTATCGCAAAGATATCCAGTGCTGACGTATAACATAGTAAAAAAAAATGTGCATGTAAATTACTTAAGCGGAGATGTTGTATTTAACATTTTCATTTTTCATAGTAATAGCAGCTATATGAGTTTGGGGAATGCCTTGTTCACATGGTACACAAAAAATCATAGAGGATTTCGACCCAAATCTTTATTACTGTACTTTCATGACAGTATATACTTAATGAATTTTTGGTTTGTATTATACAAGATCTGGGTGAACATTAGGCATCTTAATGTAACAGTAATAACTGTTAATTTGTCATATATATATCCGATACCTGACATGCATCTTCTAAATCCATTTACGAACATTTCCCAGGCTCGTCCAGTTGCTATGGGTTGGCCGATCTTCCCATATAAATTAGCCAATATGCACGGTGTTGAAATGAAAGCTTATGCTCCCGAGTACATTTACTTGGATAATCATGGTCGACCGGTATCTGAATTTAACAGAAACAAAAGCTTTTTACCGATGTTTTCAATTCTGTTGATGAAACACAACATAACGATCAGGCTTATGCGAGATATAGATTCCAAAAATCTGAACAAATTTTTAAGAAAGCGCTTGTTGGATATCGAATTGAAGGGAGGTGTAGTTGAACAACAAGAATTTGAGATACTTCCGACGCTTTACACCTACGGCGACTGTCCGCAAATAATGGGCGTTGTGCCAATTATCCAACGCAGCCAACTGGGTAACATTCAAAACGTGCTCATTAACATTTGCACCATCCTCGTGGTCATTATCATCATCACATATGTGAGGAGGTTCTTTTTCGGTCCAGACGAATATTGGAGCATCATGAATGTATCGGAGATGGTGATTGGTGGCTCAACAGTTGAACATCCTCGCACCCTGGCTCAGAAGATCCTCTTTATCTGCTTCGCCTTTATATCAATGAAGTATTCGTCGAGCTTCTACTCCGAGGTTGTGGATCTGAAAATGGTCTATGATACCATACCTTTTGAAACCTTCGAGGAAATCATCAATTCAAAGCTACCCATCTATACGTATCAAAGTCTGAAAGATCTTGTGTTAAAAGAAGATACCAATCCTTATACCAAAGAATTGAGCAAGCAAATTCGTCTATTCGACAACAACACTTACGTGAGGTTCTGTTTACAGGTATTACACCAGAAAAAGAACAGGATTTGTCTAGCCCTCAGAGGTGAAATAGATAGAACGGGCACTTTTAATGAGAATACCATGACACTAACAGATCCTGGATTTCCTTGCAGACAGGTGAGCTATCACATGGGGTACGGATCGGTGTATTTCGCGCCATTATACATTGGAATTATGAGATTGACGGAAGCAGGTATCAATCAGTACGTATTACGGCAGCATAATAATCTTGTAGAGAACTTTGATACTGAAGTAGAAGAGCACAAAAGAAAACTGCTGAAATTGGAGAACAACGAGAAGATAGAGATACCGATTTCGAATAATATCTTTGCTGTTGGTTTGACTTTGGGTTACCTTTGCTCGTTTGTGTGCTTTGTAGCTGAATTATTTTTCAAGATGTGGAGTTTTCAAGTCCCGTTTGGAATATTTTAGATTGTAACCTTAGACGATCTATATTTAATGAGTATAATTTTATTAACGTAATTATTGATTTATCAGGAGTCACCGATAAGCGAGAAATTATTTAGTTTTTCCATGTCATATTTCTATGAGAAAAGTGGATGTGCGGTTAAAGAAGTGTCACCAAAAGCGGTCCGTGGCTCCGGCAGTTAAGACGTCGATTTGTTTACTTCACAGTAAACGCCGCACTTAGCTTCCCAAGACAAGGCTGTGCTCGAGGTTGTGGGTTCAAATCTCCGTTATTGCTATATTCCGGGAGACGTTTTTCCAAAAAAATGTCTACTGGTTTTTCGGTGGCGGAGATCGAGCTCACGATCGTCCATTCCTACAGTTCCAAAACCCACAGTACCAAACACGAGTTTAAATAGTTGTAACACGTCGCTAAAACCCTAACAGGGGATGCGACGCTAAATAATCAATTAAAAAATAAAAATATTCTAAAAACTAATTTTTTCACAAATTTTTTACTCATTATGATTAATTATTACTGTTACTAATATTATTACATGACGGAACAAAAACATTAGTTTTATAATTAAATGCAAAAGCATAAGTAAAAATTTTAATTATATAATAATCACTAATTTTATATTGAATTCCGTCTTACATCCTCTAAACCTTAAACACATCTATTAATTTCCGATTACTCACAATACAAAATTTCAAACTCTCTCCCCATCATCGGCCCATCAAACACACCTGAATTTTGAATATTTTTCCTATACCTGCGGAAAGCTAAAAGCCAAACCGACACACACGCATATCTCTCTGTCGACCACCACAAGCGTCGAGCAAATCCACACGATTCCCCTATACCATCAAGTTTATCCTTCAAAATATCACCGATTTGACACGAACCGGACTACTGCCATATCGTTCCAGCTTTCCGCCGTTCAATGCATCCTTCCCCCTCTACACATTTCACTTACGTATCCACACACACACACGACCGCAGTCGCGTCGTTCCTCGACAGCGGCACGGACGATTAATTTAGGATAATGCTAATCACTAATTGCCGCTCGGTGCGCGTAGGCGGCCGTGCGTGAACCGCAGATTCGTTAGATCGTGCGCGCTCTAGGGGGCCTCTCTCTCTCTCTCTCACGCGTTGTGATTAGTCGCGTGTGCGCGCGTGATGAATGGAAATTCGAGAATCCTCCGCGACCCTCTCCAGGGACACATAGAACTGGTACGCGTTCTCCAAACAGATGGGTAAAAATGCGACAACTCATACCACCTCTATATAGTGCGATTCCTGAATTTTGAACGTGTGCAAAGCAGTGGTAATGAGGCGAATGGGTTGTGTGAATTTTGGCTCGAGGTGAAAAGCATACGCTCGGTTGATCGCATTGTGAGTGCTATTCTCGCTTTTTCCGACAGCACGCGTAATAGATAATTTCGAGGATTAAGGTTTTAATTGCTTGGGGAAGCGTTGAAGAGAAGTGATATACGTGGATTCGAACGATTTTTAGGTGAAGTGTTTTTGATGGAATTTGAGTGGTTGCGTTCTCGATGTATGATTTGATTCCATGTTTGGAAAGTTTTTCGAAGTATTCAAGTATAACGAATCTATATTAGAAGCGATGAAAATTTATATCATTATTTCTGTGGCTCCGAGGCATAACGACATAAGTCCATACTTTTTTTAGTACTTACTCGTTTTTAATGCAACAGAAAATGTATAACCTACTCATACCGCTGTGTAACTATGTGTTTTGAATGTGTCAATTGACTAGTACAATATCGCGCCCTATTTTCTTTCTTCCGATCTTTCATATAAGTTTGAACATTAAAACTCGTTTTTCTCGGAAACTTGAAAAGTGGACTTATGTCGTTATGCCTCGAAGCCACAGATTTAATATTTGACAGATGAATAACATGGATGTTTCAGTTTCACAAAGTTTATTTCAAATACATCATCATTTTAACAGCGTAAAATAAACTGAAAAACTAGGATGTAAATATAGATTTTAACTTGAGCAAAGTAAAAGTTCGTTATACCTTGTAATTATCAAACTTTGTAATGAAATTCTATAAAGTTTTTTCATAAAATAAAATAATTTTACTTTATTATTCCTTATTCTAAACAAAACCGAGCATAAGATAATTTTATCTATACACTATATACTGAAGATACAACACTTTGTATATCAAATTTCACAACAACAATTTTCAAGAAATTCCACGTACCGAATAACAAAGCTATTTATAGAACAGAAAATCTCATTAATTCCCGATAATCAACGTGCATGCGGGGAAAAAAAATAGTAACACTATTGCTAACAAATTGGAAATACTGATAGATCAACTAAACACACACACATATACTGATTGAATAAAGCTCATTTTTCCCCATATGCACACTTCCGTCGACCCACGTCCTCAATCACCATAAAATCGACGGCCATACGTTTCCCCCTTACATCCGTTCGCACCTTCTTCCCCCTACCGTTCCTCATAATTACTCCTCTCGAACTCTTTCTCCTCGATTCACTTCCTCTCTCTCTCTCTCTCTCTCATACAATCCACCGGCGGCCTACCCCAACACACACACGTGCCCTATAGTAGAGAGAATATCGGGGTCATCGATCGCGTAGCCACCAAGTTCTCGGCTCATCCGCGCTTGCGCTACTCCTACGCGGGCTCCGACGGCGAAGGGATGTACGAAGTTAGCGCTTCGCATAGTTCCGCGGGCATTGTCTCATATCGCTGGCATAGGGCCAACGTTTCCAAAGTCCGGAGTGTGAGTGAGAGAGAGAGCGAGAGAGAGAGAAGCGGATGGAGCACGGGAATTTAAAATACGCCCGTTTCTGCCGAAGTAATGCGCATCGCCGCCGGTGTTGCTGCTACTGTGATGGTGGGTGTAATTTACACGCGGTCCTTTGAAGACCGGAATTGCGCTTTTTGCTAGAGAGAGAGAGAGAGAGGATGTGTGTTAGGGAAACTGTTTGTCGAGGGACTCTTTTGGGGTGGTTTTACGAGGTGCGCTTTAATTGTGTCGTGCGCGTTTTTTTTTAGAGTGAAGATGAGGGTGTGAATTAGAATACGAAGCTGGTAACGCTATACATTAATGAACAGCTCTAGGAAATCGTATTTTTTAATTTTCAGCTGTTTATATAGTTATAACTAGAAATATTTCAAGAAGGTATTAGTTTTTTCGTTGTATTTTAATTTTGACATAGGTAAAATTATTGTACCAAGATTAAAGCAATGCATTTATGTTACACCAAACACGTTTTGAAATAATTTAAAAGTATATACATAGAAGAAAATGGAAATCTCGTATTCGATAACAGCATTGTCTTCAAGCGAAATACATGAGTGACATATTCGTAATATGAAATCCGTCATTTCATTTTATTCGAAATGAAATTAAAGTAAAATTGAATGAATGAATGAGCGACAGGCTTGCGAACATTCAGTACATAGTATGCAGATATTTAGTAAAAGGGGAAAAAAATCAACATAAACTAAAAGCTGTCGAATCTAAATATCAATATTTTCCAATTAACTCTTTCTTCTACTTTCACTCACCTTGTATAATATTTGCGAAGATACGCGTGATCGCAATCTTGATCGCAATCTATATCACCGATAACCCGTATAAAACATCGCTTCTTCAAAACTCCCAACAAATACGCAAATGTCCTCTCAAACATTTCCAGGAATTTTCAAACTTCCTTCTCAATTCATCTATCACCTTCTTTACGTATCTTCACGCCGAAAACCACATCCAAGCAACATTCATTATAACCAAATTCCGCGTAGATTAATAAATCATCATGTAACTCTCATCCAACTCACATACCTCATATATATACACGAAAACGAACGTATACGTGTACGTATATTCACTATACACACCGTCGCTTAGCGCACAATGCAAAAGCACACAAAGGGCTAACTTTTAATTGGCTCTTTCAATTTGCAGCTCGCTGCACGTGTACCTCTCGTGTGTGTATCTTGGATAAGTCGTCGTCGTCGTCGCCGTTGGGCGCGCGTGACGCCGACAGCTTTAGTCGCGTAAAATCTTCGAGCCTGTAGCAAACGACGAGGGTGCACATGCAGTGAGAGAGGCAAGGCCTGAGTCAGCAAGGCCTTTATCTACTTAGCGAGTGTGCACAACGCTCAACGGGCTTAAGGATGTTTTTAAGTACAGGGTGGCCAGGACTGCAGCAAGTTAGGCGCAAAAAGCCTGGCCGTGCACGCGCGGCGGTTTTACGGCTATACCGAAGATAAAGGCGCTCGCTCGGGTATAATGTGTGGCTAGTATAGTGTGCTCGAGAGTATAGTTTTGCGGGGTTAGAATGAGAGGTTGAGGTGGATGGCTGTGCGGCGATTGGTGAAATTATATATTGCTGGATTCTTGGAAAGTGTATTTGGTAAGAGGTAGGAATGGTTGTGGGAAGGGGAGATGTGGTGTAGTTTTCAATATGCGGTTCCGTTAGTGAACGGTTAAAGAAAGGAAAAAAATTAATGATTCTATTGTAGGTGAAAAAGACTTTTAAAACAGTAGAATCGTCCTTTTACGATCTTCTTAAAGTGTATTTAAAATTATTTTAAAATATATTTAAAAAGCTTTCAAATTAAATAGAGTTTCTATTTTAAAAAATTATTTTCGTATAATTGTTTAAACGGTAATGTTCCTTTTTGAAATGAAAATTCTTCTTGATTTTTCAATGAAATTTTAACATTTTGAACGCAGTGAAAACTAAATTTTAAATAAAACATTGTTTTTGCTTAAACGGTTATTTTAACTTATTTTACTACGTCTCCTCAGCGTTTGCAGGAAGCGAATAAAAAAAAATACTTTTTCCATTAAAATATTGTCGTATCAAAAATGAAAATAGTAATACTCATATAACGAATAATATTTTCTTTCTAAATTTTATTAAACTTTCACATTTTTTATTTTTTCACAATATAACGTTTTTTAGTTTTAATTTTTATTGTTTATTATATTAATTCAACGATTGTCATTAAGAATTCCGCATCAAATAAGTAAAAAAATAAATTATGCTTTAAAGTTAATTCACATAAGAAATTTCATGAATATTATCTGCCCCCACACAATGACCTCATCTGCATGATGGGCCATAATTATTATAGCACTTCGGTTAATAACGTGAATAGTCACGTAAAGCACCTCCATATAACAATACCAATATGAAGATAGACCGTACTACCATTATGCTAAAATAGATATTAAATGTTCCAGCTAAACCCTTAAACCATATATAATTAACTTTTTTTATACTTTTTCCCCTACACTCAATATTACACCTCAACTTTTGAAAATCCCATCAACGATTTTCCAAAACAAAAATCTATATCCCCCTATATGATCATACAACGAAAACACATCGCTACTCCCGGAATGTAAACCAGTGGTCCGGAAAAGGTTAGATCAGAAGGAAGATATCGCTTGTTCACTCGTATCCTCCAACGCAAACTTTAGAATCTCAAAATTCAAACGGCAAATTTGGAAAGCGTCGACCTGAAAAGCCTCGCAACGTATATGAGAAGAGAGCGAGAGAGAAAACACAACGGAACTTTGTACTCCTAGGTTCTCCCCCCATGCAATGCGACACGTTCAAAGGCGCTTGTTAGTTCCGATGACGTTGGTTTCGTACCAGCAGTTCTCTCTCTCTCCCTCTTACTTCGCTAGGGCTTAGGTACAACGTCGTCGCAGAGCTTTAAAGGATCTCTCGCTTTAACGTTCGCGAGAAGCTGCTTAGACGACGGCGTCGACGACGACGACGACTGTTCCAGCCCTCCGGGGGACAATTTGTAACGGGGACTCTGGAGTGACTTATGACTTTTCGGCGTTATCGGGGGCCTGTACATGTTGCCCGCGTTGCGCATTGGGAGAAGGTTGGCGCAATTAAAGAAGTTTCTTTACTACGATGTGGGGCTTTTTTCTTATTGAATGTGTCGCAGCTGAATGGAGAGAGGTTTATCGGTGTTAATTGTTTAAAGAGCGAGAAAAAACGGTTGGAAATTAAATTTCAAATGAAGATGAATGAAAGTGGATTGGTTTCTTTTTGGTTTTTATATTTTTCTTGAAGACTTTGGAACTTTTCGGTTTTGATGGGAAAATAAAAAAGTATGGTTTATGAAGAAATATTCGAAAAAAATTGATTTGATCAAAATCAAAATACACGACGTGTAAAAATTTTAATGGTGTACTTATTTTTTTTCAAAGTAATGGTATAACAATTGCCCGTTTTTCAATCCGTATAAAGGTGCAAAAGATTTCGACACGTCTAAGAAACGTGCTCGAAATACGTGCAAGAAAAAACCTTCTGCGAACTGCTCTAGTGGAACGCTTTTTCGAAAAAGAATTTCTTTTTGCTACAATAACCGTTTTCTGACACAGCGATGTAAGGAAAAAAAATTGAAAATCTGAAGGTTTGAAAATATTTGTTTTTAATAACCTTAAGTAAATACAAAGATATCAAAATTTTAAATATTTTCTGTGCTGTATATAAAAATAAAATACGAAAAATTATAAACAAAGAAACTTACATTTCAAACAATAGCCGTTGTTAAAACAATACCGTTTTCCAGGTAGAGCAGAAAAAAGCTGGTTTTATTCAAGTACTCAAACGTAACCACAATTCCGTAACCAACAGATCCGTAAAGCACATTCCGATTATTTAAACTTTCTAAGGTCTCCACAAACATATTCTCAAATATTCATTCAAAACTTAACTCACTCGTTAAAAAAAAAGACCCGCGGTCCTAACGAGCACATTTGACCTTCTCCCACCTGTAAAACGACAACCATCCTTCAAAACACGCGCGCTCACGTGAGCAACCTACCTATAGAGACCTTCTCCTTTCTCCCTTTGCTATTGTCTCGCAGTCGATCCCCAAAAGACGAGCGCCTTTCTCTCTCTCTCACGCCGCGAAATTTCACGGCACCATCCAAAGAGCCATACGGGACTACTTAACCTCTTCTTTCTTCTCGCGCGTTTGTATACGCGCGGCGGCGACGTATTTCCCGGGAGACACTCCGATGCATTTTCAGATCTTTAATTTAGATAGCGCAGCTGTATATATATATACCCACGCATTCGGTAGGACTAATCCACCGCGTAAAAGGAGAGAGAACCGAAGGCCATTAGCGTCCCATTGAATTGAGAGAATCCGGGAAGTGAGAGAGAGTAGAGAATGGCGAATTCGAAATCGTCGTTTGTCCGATGGTTATCTTGACACTTTGTATGTGCGACTGGGTGTATATGTACGAGTCTGTTTGTGCGCGGGAGTAGATACTGGTTACATATATACAGGAGATGTGGAAGAGATTGCACGCGTTACGGGTGTGTTTTGCGGAAGGTATCGCGAGATTTGTTACTGTGCCACGTTTCTGACCTGGAAAATAGGGAAACGTTATATTGCTAAGAATGATGGTTTCGAATCGTTTGATATATATGTTTATTGGGAATTAAAAATATTTTATTTCTTATATAGGTAAGTAATCAAATAGCGTTTTTAGGTGATTCCTGTTGTTGTTATTACGCTCAAATGCTTTTAATGACGATGTAAAGTGAACATTTGAATTATTGATGACATGGTGTATTGAAACTATACTCATTAAATATGCAACGTTTATCATCATAAAATTTATGCTTTATGGCGCGTATAAACAGTCCAAAATTCTAATTATAAGCAAATCATTCGTATATAGCCTCCTAATGTTGTTTGAATGACTCTAGCGTGAAATAATTATACCCTGCGATATAACAGTATATCATTTGACAAAAGCTACATTTCGTCTAATACAAACACGTTGCGCATTACGCTTAATTCTAAATTTACATTTTTGCCAATAACACAAAAGTAAGAAAATTAAAATTTAAAGTACAAATTTTTCCGTTCCTGCGTGTAATAATCATAAAACTGTTAATTTGTTACCCGCAGGAGATAAGAAATTAATCTTTCTCAACAATGTTAACAATCGTACCTCCTGTGTCATGATAAAAAGACAGCGCCAACGGCGTCACAGCAGTAGTAGTAGCAGCAGCAGAGGAGATAAAAATTAATTAAGATGAAAATATAGAAAAGTCACACCTCGCGCTTCGAAATGAACTGGAATAGGCGGCAGTTAGCTCCCAGTGTGCGAACGCGTAAAAGGCAACATAATGCGCGTGCAGACTGCCTCCGCTAGGTAAAGTTTAATTGCGAGAGCCATGCCAGTGGGAGAGAGAGAGTGAGAGAGAGGGGCGACAACCGTTTCTCTCTCTCTCTCTCTCTCTCTCTGTTTATTACAAAAGACGATCGTTAAATTGTGCGCGCGCGCGCCCGACCTGTGCAGCTCGTTTTCGAAGAGTTGAGTTTTATCAGCTTTCTCCCTCGCCACCTTCGTCGTTGGTCGTGAAGTTATTCTCTTAGACTTGGAAATTTAATCTTATAGTTTTCCAATTTCTACGAAAAGCGATTAAAAAAATATTTTATGTGGTTCAATTGCAGAAAGAATTGATAAATATAAACAAATATGATAGTAGTAACGATTGTTATACAATATTCAAATGAGTCACTTTAGTTGGGTAGAAAAAAATTGTTTACAAAATAAACATAAATCTGTGAAAATACGATGCGTGTATTAATGCTTCGAAGAAGCACACATTTCTGTTTATTTAACAACATTCATTTCATTTTCGTAATATTCACATTTTTAATTATTCTCATAAATTAATTTTCATCTTGTACAATAAGTTGATACTGTATAATACACTTCATGTAATCATATTAAAAGAATATAATATCTCTGATTATTTCAAATGCAAGGTGAATATGACGTACTTTTAGAACATTAATCACGTACGTAGCGAAAATACATTTAAATAAATGTAAAGTTAATTTTAAACGTTTATAATTTCAATAATGTAGTTGATCAACTATTCTCATCATCGTATGGATAAATTTACATTGTCGTTACTAAAATACTTAATGTATATAGGATATAAATGCCATACTTTGGTATTAAATGTTAAAATACAAATGTTTAATCACATACCGATTCCATCAACCAGTATTAATAGCGCACCATTTTCCCCATTAGTAATAGATATGAGAATCCTCAAATAATTATCCTACAAATAAGCATTTCATCGCAATATAATTCTATTAAAGTAACAATACATCAATCACATACATCCGATTAAATTCAATCGTTAAACCATATTGAAAACCCTCGGAAACCTTTCTTTACCGAGCAACATATAATCTCCTTGAAATAATCCACAACAGATTCCCATTATCAAACACGTCCATGAGAAAAAGGAAATTTCTACACACACTATAATAGCGACAAATCCATCGCAGCCGGGCGCGAAACATGTACGTAATTCCATGCCAAAGCTTCATACCACGCGTGATGTGTTCTCGCGTTATGCCCGAGGCATTTCGAGGACATCATCCGACGGGTCGTCGTCTGCCTCTTCTTCCCTTCTTCTTCTCAAAGTGTGCGAAAGATAAAAAGCGCCACGATCACACATGTAGACATGTGTAGTATACGTCTCGGGTGGCGGAAAAAGTATATATAGGGTCACCCCTGAGGCTGGACAATTTCTGGGGATCTCCTACTATACGCTCCAGCGACGAAATGACCGAGAAAATTCGCGAGCAACTATATATATACACACACACACACACACTTCGTTCTACGCGTCTCATCGAAAGCACCCGTCGTCAAAGTCGACTCTTTTTTTCCTCTCTCTCTCTCTCTCTCTCTCTCTCTCTTTCCCTTTTGACCCCTGTGTTTTTCCCCCACACTTCTCTCTGTTTTTTCCATTCGTTTCTTTGCTGTTTTTTCTCTCTCTTTCTCTCTCTCTCTCTCTCTCTCTCTTTGCGCCGCGAAATGGCTGAGAGGTTGCGCGAGTATTACGCGTATATATACACGATCCATTAGGTCTTCGTTGCCCGCGGCGGGGCGAGATATCACGCGGGTGGAGTGCAAAGTGCGGTACCCATACGCCTGGAAAATGGAGCAAAGCGCGTAGTCGTTCGAAGAAGCGGCCTCCTCTTCCTCCCCTCTCTTATACTTTTCGTTTTTACGAAAAGAGAGAGAGAGAGAGAGAGAGAGAGAGAGAGAGAGAGAGAGGTAGATTGCGTCAGGTCACGAGATTTTTTTTTTGCGTTACGATTCTACCATGCGCATTACATTCTGTATGTATGCGAGAGGTTAAATATTTACGCAACAATATTCGTTTCGCGGAATTTTAAAATACAAGTTTTTGAGAGCTGGATCGTTTGCGTGAAAAATGAAGAGACTCTTTTTCTCGTTCTGTCGTCACTATATACGTGCGCGCGTAGCTTTTTATAATGGAACTTTTATTTCAAATCAGATGAAAAGTTAGTATACATGTATACGTGGGAAGATATGTGTATACACAACTTATTTTGCAAAAAAAAACTTCTTCAGCATTGACGTAATATTTTCAATATTTCGCAACGCTGAATTTTTAATATATACGATAACTCGGCTGTACCCTTCAGAAGAACAATAAAAGTATCAATAGCTACGTATAAGAACTTACGTAAAACAGAAAAGAAAAATGCAAAACAAAAGATACAGAATAATTGTTTACTCTTATACATGCGGCGGTGGCCGTCTACCAGAAACATCGTGAGGGAAGGCAATACTAATATCACTTTCGTCCCGGCCCGTTTCGCCCAAAACCGCCGCTATATTCGTTCAAAATTCATCACCACTCTGAATTCAAATTTTATTCCTGAATAGTTAAACAAAGCATGGACGGACGCGGACACAACCACTCGTTTACTTAACGGCGAAGCATATCGTGCATATTCTTTAAAAATCCTCGAGACTATATACCCGTATATACCGCGTTTACCGAAATATTTGCGAATTCCAATTAACCTGTTATATTGCCCGTTCGAAACCTTTCGGAACTCAAGAAAATAGCCGCCGCCGTGGCTTGCGAAAATAGATCGGACCGAGAGAGAGAAAGAGCTGCGCTATTCTCCGTAACTGTGTTTGCTGACCTCGATGCAAGTTTTACACCCTCGTTTCCTTTTTTTTCCTTCTTTTTTTTCACGCGCTCGAGGAAGAGAACTCAGCGTATACAAACCGAGCAATATGTGTGTGTATGTACGTGGACGTGCAAGGAGTATATATGTGTATGTGTACGTACGTATATATATACAACTGCGTGCGCGGACGAGCTTTGGCACGTCTCTCGCCGGATATTTAGCACCGGGCCACTCGCTCATATAACTTCTCTCTTCTCTACCGTTTCCCTCTCTCACTCTCTCTCACTCTTCATCCGTCTCTGTCTTATTTTTGTCTCTTATTTACTCTCCCATCCGTGCTCCATTTGCTCTTTCGTCCAGCTCTGCGGTCGTTTTTCATTCTTTAGCTTTTATTTCTTCTCGCTGCTTCTCGTTTTCTTTTTTTTTTTCATTATACGTTTTCGTCATCCGATTACGGTTATTCACATTTTTCATTCTTTGTTCGCTAGGTGTACGGATGTCTAAGTAAAATGTTTTTGCTATTTTTATTCTAAACTATCAAGTAATCCTTTGCTACGGTCAAAATTACTGATTATTAACTAGAATAACACAGCGGTAATTCAGTGTTTGACAAATTTCTAATCACAGTTATCCGTAATTGGTGGCTGCTAATTGGTCAACGCGTTATTGATTGCTTGTCAATGACTATAGGCACGTTTATAAACCAAATAATAGTTCGCCGCTAGTCAGTAAATTGAATTTTATCCACAAAGTTAATGAATTTCAGAAAAATCGAGCAAAAAGTTCGATATAAAAACGTTAGTTACGCTTTCATCGCTGAACCTCAGTTACTTTTATTCCTTTTTTTCACTCTCTCTATATACACACAAGCTTCGTGTGTAATAAAGCAAAAATAAAATTTTCTTCACAAAATTACGCGATCCTCTCGTAAATAATCAATAAAAATTTCCCCCAATAAACGTCATCGTTTTCATAAAATTGAAATATGATAAAAGTTTCATACCTAAAAATATCCACTCGGATACAGTATAACCAAGCAGGGATAAGCAAAGTTTTAATACCTCCCTCTCTCTCTCGCTCTCTCTCCATTACCTCACCGCGTCATTCTCGAACACAGCTCGAACCTCTCCCCACCTCTCTTCGTATATATATATATATATATATATATATATAAACTCTCGACATATTACCACGCGCTTGGTGCTCATACCCTTCGTGAGGAGAGTTATTTACTTTTCGGTCTGTCGGCACACTCTCTCTCTCTCTTACCCCTAGCCGTCATTTTTAACCCACTACCCCGTTGGTTCTCACGCGCACTTTGACGCTGCTAAGCGACTGATTACTTCCTAGAGTAGACGCGTGCACGAGAGAGAGAAGGAGAGAGTAGCCCAAAGTAATTACCCGAGCGTTGTGTTTCGCTACTCGAAAATGAGGTAAGTGTGTGTGTGTGTGAGAGAGAGAGACAGAGAGAGAGAGAGAGAGAGGGGGTTACATAACTTACGAAACGAAACACTCATAAAGAGTTAAGGATCGTAAAGCGGCTTAATGCTAATTTATGACGGTGCGGATTTTACGATTGAGCTGTTATGCTTTTTCAGTTCTTGTCTCTCTCTCTCTCTCTCTCTCTCTCTCTCTCTCTCTCTCTCTCTCTCGAGGAGGGTGAAATTTATCGTCGAAATGAGGAGAGGGGAAGAGAAAGCGAAAACATTTTCTCACGATTGAAATGTTATTTATCAAGAGTAAAGTAAGTTGTTTTCTGTAATTTGATTATTTTACGGTTACTCGCAGGCTTTAAATTGTCGAAAAAAATTTATGGCTCGCTGTATAAAGTGACGTTTATGCCTCCTAGGCTTTCGCTACCTCTACTTGGCTATTTTAGAAACTGTTTATTAGTTTCTGCGATGATGAATAAGTTTTCCCTCTTCTCATTATATCAAAATTAATTTATGTACTTTCTCAGAATAACGTTATATATTTCGTGAAAGTTTTCAGTTCTACAGTTTCCTTTTCTATCCCCGTTAAATTACCTAATTAACTGAAGTTGATTGCCGTATTATTGTTTAATTAAATTATATCTTCGAAACTCTATAGCACAATTATTTTCATACTTCACACATATAGGTATATATAACTGCCACTCGACAAGCTCATATATTACCTACTTTACTTATCGGCTTTATATAACGAATACCATCGGCAGTCAATTTCCGAAAAATTTTAAAATCCGACGTAAAGTAAACACACAGCTCGAAATATTTATTGTGAGGTATAATAAATTTGTTATTTCAGAGCCGTCTTCTTTTCCGGACATGATAAATGCCTCGGTGTCAGGGGGGTTCGATGCAAGCGCGCTGGATATATACCGCGGGTATATAGCTAGGTCAGTCATCAATCAGTCTTGCGCGCATTTGCGATATATATATATATACATATATATATATATAGTAGAGTGAAGCGTTTTAGGTCAGACGCGAACGCGCGCGAGTCTATTCCGCGCGGTGGTAGATATCTTTCGAGACGGGAAGAAATTTTTCTCTCTCTCTCCGCGCTCGTGCTTTAATTTCTGCACGGCGCGTTTTTACACTAATGCCGCGTCCGTCCGTTCGTTCGTTTCTTCGTTCGACGTTTCCACCGTTCGATATTAATTTCGACGTGGCTTTAATGGTGTTATTGAAGTGGCGATATTTGTTGCGCGGTAGTTCGCGTTGGCTGGTACGAACATTTTTCAGGAAATCAGACCTTTTCAAAAATCTCATTTAAGGCTTGTGGAAAGGATTTCTGTACTACGTGTACTTACAGTTTGAAGTATTATAAATTTTCTTAAATGAAGTTGGATATGAATGTATACGCACCTGAAACAAACAAACAAAGAAAGAATTTAATTTTTCTATTTCTCAACTATATATATATAATTACAGAAAGTATTTGAGTTTTATGAAATTCAGTTTTTATTCAACTTATATCGTTTATATAATGATTTTAGCAATGCCATTCACAGACTAATATAGCATACGAAATCGTTATTAATGATTCCATATGTTTGCCCCATACACCACAACAATTAATCAATTTTCTTGAGCTTACACATGCCACTCGGTCAAAGGGGTTACAATACACGCGAATTTTTTCGCTCTTTGCACACCTCAACCTAAACCTTTTCCCCAATTTCCGTCGTCGGCTAATTTATTAGCTGAGCTCTCGACGCTTTGCAGCAGTCGACGCGTATAAGCGACCCCGGAGAGATTGCGAGAAGAGATTGATTTTTTTTCTCGAGTGCGAAGGTTCAACGGGAAATTTCTCTCTGGCCATCTACAGCGTTTCGGAGAGGTTTGTGTACACGTGTCGTGACAAAAGAGGTTGTAACGTTTGGCCGCTAGAGTAATGTATATAACGGGACGATAAGAAGGGTTGGGATCGGTGCGGGACTTCTTCGAATCGAGGATAAGAAATTTTATTTATTGTCACGTACTTTTGGGTAGATGAGAATGAATAATTTTATATTTGTATTATTCTGAAAAGGTATTTGGTGTAAAAAATTTAATATTTTTTATAGGAAAAAGTATGAAGATTTATGTTATTAATGGTCGTTTTGATAGGATTATTTACCAATTTTTCTATAGTAAAATCGCTACTAATTAATTGATACTTACTTTTTTCAAACTATATGTATTGTCTCATTAAATAAACTTATAATTTTATAAATAAGAAGTATATATATTTATAATTAATACATGGGGAAAATTGTTTCAAATTATTTAATAAATAATGTACTTATTCTTTAAGAAACATTCTATTTTAGCATAAAACAATTAAATTTCCACTGTCAAATACAAATTTATTAATGAAGTGTAATTTTTGTACTAATTTGTACGAATGTTCAATCTATCACTATTTTATTTCGAGGAAATTTCGCCGGTATATTGTACAAAGTGTAAACACTAGAAAAAAGTTAGAAACTAAAAGCTGATTTAAAAAAAAGAGTTACAGCTGCCTAAACTTTTCTTGAATCTCATGTTTCCTCCAGCGTGAATTTTTCACGTCGGCGAGTATAGGTACGTCCGCTAAAAACTACGCGTTATAACATACGCGCACGCGAACTCCGGATCCGAAAATGTTTCTATTTTGATTTATTCATTGCCCACACCAATCCTGCAGGATCTCGGTTTCTCATATCCTCCCTCTGCCACTCGTACGCGTGCGAACGCGCCGAAAAAAAAATAAAACAAACGTGTAAAAAAAAATACTTTTCCACCTCTGCCTCTTTTTTTTCATTTTCCGCTCTGCTATACGTCACGGTCGCTCGAAAATTGTATTTTACTACGCGGAAACTCGTGAAAAATGTTATCGAGCACGGCGTGCCGGCTATCCTTTCCCGTCGCCGGTATGGGTGAGCAAAAAAAAACTCTCGGAGGAAGGCCGAGCTTTTAAAAAATTGACTCCGCGCAAGTAAGCAAACATCGGATACTAGCGTGTACACGCGAAAATCCTGTGTCATACATCTCCTCACCTTTCAGAGAGGAAGAGATGGAGAGGAAAAGATAGAAAGAGAGAGAAAGCAGGGGAAGCCGATGGAATTTACGGAGCTCCGGCTGGGCGAAAAATTAAGATCGACGAATCCAATGGGAAGTGCGTGCGTGCCAGAATCATGATGAAACGACGCACGGCGCTGGTAAAAAAATATGTCACATGCCTGTTGACCATCTGGTGTGAGTAATAGGAAGAATAAGAAAGCTGTGATAAGGGAAGTTTTTCAAAATTTTTGAAATTTTCACAATATGAAATGCTAACCAAAAAATTATTAGTAGCGTAAAAAATGGAGAAAATTGCATTCTGCTAACAGAAAAGTCTTCTGAAAACTTGAGAACACTATTTGTCATTCAACTAAATACTAAGTTAGAAATGTCTAAACATTTATAAATTGATTTTGTTATTACAGTTACGTTCATTTGATGCCAATTGATCTTATCCATTGTTTGAAATTAGGAATTATTATATAACAGTTTTTTAAACTAAAATCTCTAACATAAAAAAAAAAAAAAAAACTAAAATCTTAGGCTCTAGACTCTAAATAGCTACTTGACAGACCGTGCATCAGTCGCTTGGGAAAACTATTTATTTTCAATTACGTTTATTTAGTATCTTCTTCAGTAGTAAAAACTCTGCTTGTATAAATTACTAAACCGAAGAGCAGACATTTTTTATTATGAAAAACATCACTACTAAAAATAACCAATAGTAAAAAGAATTGATTTATTTTTAGTAAAAAACCTCCTACTGCCAATATGTATCAAGACATGCATCTCGCGTATGGCGGATAGCTTTTCGATTCTCAGTGACGCGGGAGGAGTACCAACTTCGGTGCCTTTTCGCCGAAGAACGGAGGCAAAAGTTTCGTGACGAAGTTTCAACCGCGACACCTCGAGAGTCGGGGGTGTCTTTTTTCCCGCTATGGCTTTTTCCCTCTTATCCGCTACCGACTGTCGACTATCCTTTTCGAGACCAAGTTTTTTGCCAGTAATAAAAGCAATATGAATGTTAAGCGATGATGTATTGTGAAGCACTTATTTCTATGGAGAGTATTCGGTAGATGCGTTTATTATTAAATGAAAATTATGAATTTACGTAAAGTTAGCATGATTAGCACTAAATAAATCATCTATTAATAGAGAAAAAAACAGTATTTCTATTTTTCAGAAAATACTATGCGTTTACCATACCTGAAACAGTAACGATAAAAATTACAAAACAATCTATAAAAAAAATGGAATTCTGCAAGTATCCAGACTTAATTTTTTTACTATAATATGAAACGAAAGAAATATATACAGCAAATGGTAAAAAAAAATAGAAAATATAAAATATATGCTATATTATACGTTTGCATAATAATATTATTTACAGTTTTTTGTAAAAAAAATTATATATCAGCAGTGATATTATTCAACTTACAGTATACTTACAATAATTAAACAATTAAAATTATGGATAAACATGATCATTGTTTTAAATTTAAATAGCTTTATTTTTTATTTATTTCATTATTAAATATCTGTATGGAGTGATACCCATATTTTCTTATCTTTCTTTTTCTTTCGTTTGTTCGAGACCTACTTACATAGATACTATTTGTTTCTGTGGGATTTACCTATTTATGTAAATTTATCTTATGCAGATACATAAGAACGTGAATATTAATATTTTCGCTGAAAAAAAATATTATTACATTAAAATGAAAAAAATAATTCTAGATGTAACCGTTTTACAACCCCAAAATTAAATTTCGTAGAAAAACTTAGAACCACTTGGAAACTAGAACTTCTTTTTTTGTTCAACTGAAGTTGAAAATACTTGAAAAAAGAAGTTTTTTAGTTTTTTAAATCATAGTGTCTGTTTTCAAAAAGTTGGAACAACTTTCGCTTTCAGGTGAAATAAACATGTTGAAAAGAATACTTTTGGTTTTATTTCTTAAGAAAACAGAGAATTAATGATGATATATTTTGAGCTATATTTTTTCTGCATTAATTAATAATAATAAATTGAGTAACTCACTGATTTGCTTAATTTTGAGAAAACTATATTTAGCTAAATGTAAAGCGATATCCAACATGTTTTGAAATGTAAAGTTACAGATTTAAATTTTTCAAATTTTTCGAATATTTGAATACATAAAATGTGCAAATATGACTTGCTCACGAATTATTTATTTTATCTCTACTTTAGAAGTTTTGAATTTCATGAGTAAGTTGCACAGAACTGTTCATTTGATATGTCCGCGAATATATACGCGTAATTTTGTTTAAGCAAATTTGTACTTCATAAGAATATGCTTTTCTAATAATAACTATAATGAATATACATTATGCAGACAGCGTCTTTGTCAACAGATTAGTAAAATAAAATTTTAGCATAAGCATATTTACTACATTCTTTACACCTAGCTGCTTGGCTTCACAATATTGTTCCATACGCATAGATTTTCTGGAAAAATAACTTTTTTGTTTCTAATCGATCATATTTCGAAAAATTGACAGGGACGTTAATCGAAAAACCATTTGCAAATATTTTTATATTTAACTGTCACCGCCAACATCATCGGTAAATATTCAACCAAATTAACTAAATATAGATATTTTTATAAATTACTAAAAAATAAATTTTAAGTAAATGGGAAATTCTAAAAAAAAAAGACAAAAAATGACACCGGTCCGATTAAAATCGACCGAGTATAAACCGAGATACACACACACTTTTTTAAGTTTAATCATGTTGAAGGTTTTTCGGAATTCATCCGCATGAAGAATCATAACATGTTTTTACAACAAATCAAAAAATTACTATGACAAAGCTTCCTCTAGGAGGCAGCAGCAAAATAAGTTCGACAATAACCGTAAATGAAAGAAATTCAGTAAAGTATCAATAACAATTGCTCTAGAAAGCTAATCATGAAAAGCTCCTTCAGCACACAATCACCCAACAAGTCAGTGTCTCGCACACGTGTGAGAGAGAGAGAGAGAGAGAGAGAGAGAGCTACATCAAGTACGACGCGCAAAATCCCCATCCCTAACTTTCCGCGAAAGATATACAAAAATACATCACACACATACTCGACGAAGCGGCCGAGTTCGCGTGTATACATATTTTTCTAAGAAATTCGCAGTCATGAATATCGCATTTGCCTCTCAGCGCACTCTCACGATATCCGCGCCTTCACTCTCTCCCTCTTGAATGCGAGTATTTTTCTTTTGCATCCCACTCTCTCTCTCTCCTTCCCGCCGCTTGGCGGTCCCCGTGGAAAAGAAGAAAAAGGGAGAGCGAGAGAGACTCGGCTCGCAACTTATGAAATCTCGCAATCGCGCAAACTTTGAATCCGAATACAACGGAGGGAAGCGAAAGGTCGCTGACTTCGATCGCAGTTGTGCATCGCCTCTCTCTCTCTCTCTCTCTCTCTCCCTCTCTATTCCTCCTGTGCGCAATTCGGATTTTTTCCCTGCATAATGGATTTTTTTACGGGCACTTTGGGTTCGATGGAAATTTTTACAGTCAGCTGTGGGGACTTTTTTCATAAGCGCGGCAAATTCTTGAACGGCGTAGATCTGTTTGGGTTTATGCCTTTCGTTCCAATAGTTAATAGAAAATTTATGAAAATAAATGTCGATTTTTAATACTGATTTATGGTAGTTTTCTTGTGATTTTCTTTTTTATATAAAAAAATTTTTTTATTATGATAAAATTTTAGAATTTCATCCGGCAAACAATAACAAGAATATGTCTGGTTATAGTTGACCTCAATCTACTTTAACGAACCAAATCATTTTAAATAAAATTATTTATTTTAAATGTAATATGTCATAATGTAGACTTATAAAACATTTCGTTATTAAAGTTCAAAATAGTAATTAATAAAATAATTATCATTTAATGCATTCCCTTTCTTTACACTTAACTGTATAACTCATATTTGAAATCATTTTACTTTTTCAGTAGTAGCTGATCGCGTTTCTATTCTCAGATATTAATAATAAAACTTACACAAATCGCTTTAATTTATACTAAATAATGACAAAAATATTTCCCGATCAACCACTACAAAACAAATTTCCATCTACATTTACTGCTCGATAGCAAAAAAAATAAAAAATACTCTCCATTGCCTCTCGAATTAACAAAACTCCGTTCACCCATAAAGCTCGCTTCTTTTGCCTATTCCAAGAAACTTCCTACCAAGCTCAACCATCACCTTCTCCCCTCAACAAATCCTACGCAGGTAGATAAAGTCACGCGAAAGTGTGCCGGCAAACGCGCGAAAGTGAAGAAAAGAAGAAAAAAGAAAGAGAACGGAAGGAGAGTAGGACGAGAATCCACGGTGGCGCGTTTGAAGTTAATTATTTGGCCGCTCTGGGAATTCGCTAAATGGATTAGCAAAGTTCCGTGCGGGAATTTTTGCCCCTTTGGCGGTATACGCGGCCACACGACCGTCGTCGCCGCTTAATGAAAATGAAATGTACCGCGCTGAATTTTCCAAGAAGCGCCAAAGGAGAGAGAGAGAGATAACTAGCGGCCAAATTTCTTTCGCGCGTTAACGTCGCGGCTTTGAGCTCTCGTTCGAAATCGGTGGCAGCAATGGCAGCGTTTCAAAGGCGAATTAAGATTTCAGCCGAATGCCAGACAGCGCGGAACTTGGCTTTTGTGCATTTTTCAGTGCTCGTTTAATCGGCCAAAGTTTGAAGTTGAGCACCATACACCGGTTAACGACAGTCGAGTGCAGTAATTTTAGCGATGAATATTTTAGTTTCAGCTCCTGTATATTCCGCGTGCGATTAATTTTTCATCCGTCGTTGCTCTCCTTTCTTTCAGGTGGTGTAAGTATAATATATAATGGAGGTATAATTATAGTCGCAACATTGCGATAATTTTGGGCACTTCTCTGGTGAATCGAGAGGTCAAAATCACCAACTTTGACCCTCTGCCACTAAAAAACTATAAGTGAAAAAAATCTGAAAAAATTCAGGGTAACATGTGGGATGGTTACGAAGCGATTTAGGTGATTTTAAAAGAAAAAAAAATTTGACCTCTCGATTCACCAGAGAACTGCCCATATATATATATAACGGCTACAAACACATTCCTTTTCTTCATATTCACTTACTAATAAGCTTGACATATATATATATATATATATATATATATACTAATCTCGTCATCATCTCCGGCAGGAAGAAAGCGCAAAATCCACCTCGACATCCTCGAGCGACATTATAACACACTCGGCATGTATCGTCTTACACAACGACTCATCATCATCATCATCGTCATCATTATCACACATACGTACACACCACAGTTACCTTAATTGGACGAAAGTTTTCTGCTCCAGAAATTGACTAAAAGCACGTGTAGTATATACACATACACAATACAAGTGTAGCATTCTCCATTTTTTTTTGGACCATCACAGCGCCTTACATATCCAATTCTTTAAGCAATTAACCACTCGCTGTAACATTTCCTCTTTTCGTGCCCATGCACGCCCTGTGCGCTCGTCCAATTACCCAGGGCGCCGACCCGAAAGCGACGCACGTCGCGGCCGCCATATACTATACATATATCTAGTCTGTCAAAGTAAATGTACGCGCGCGCACGCCGCGAAACACGCGTATACGTACTCTACTCGTCGCGCCTTGTGCAGCTTTAATTGCCGCGAAACGAAGACAAACTATAAGTGCAGCGTGCCCGCTAAGACTTGCCTATTTGTGTATGCGTGTGGTGGTGGTAAGTCACTCGCGAGGTTCAGCGTGCGTGCAGGTACACGCAAATCTAAAGCTGCAATGTCGTGAGTGCAGAAGAGGAAAGGAGTATAGATATATATAGCGAGCTTGACGCAATTAGGCCGCCGCCTGCCGTCTTTATCGAGCTGTCAGCTTCCTTGTTAACCCGTTACATAGTTCGGAACTCGGTAAGCATCGCACATGGTTGTGTCACTTTTAGGCTGAGATTATAGATATATTCGTTTTGTTGGTTTATTTGTCGGTATATGGTCGATGGAATTTTAACGCGAGATTGTTTTCCATTCGGTGGTTTACTTGCGATATAATATTGAATTGCTATGTACGCAACAGGAATTATAATATACGTATTCCGCGTGTGCGATATTCATATTATATTTGTAATTCAATATTGATAGTTCATTTAATTAAATGTAGAATTTACGTGTATATGCGTTCGTATTATTATAATAGCTTCCTCGTATATTATATAATATAATAAAATCATCCATTTCAATTATATCATCGCGCGGTCACTCCTAAGGCTCTTTTTATACTTGCCTTCGGAGCGCTCCCGCGCTCCTTGATATATACATAAAAAATAAGGACCATCGCTCTGTTCTTTTCTTTCCCTCGTAAGGTAAAGTACCCGAATCCTGGACGGACTGAAAATTGGGAGGTTAACATGGACAGTCATAAAATAGTACCATTGCTGATAAATTTGACAACGGTGATGATTTATTAGTGTAATTTACATTCGTTATTAAGAGTATCTTATAAATTTGAGTCTTGAATTTCGATCCATTCCTTAGAATTTACAAATAAAAATTTTGAGGTTATGCTTGATAGCTAAATGTGTGCATCAAGCTTCATATGCCCGTTAGTTTGCTACATCGGAAAGCGGGACACAATGTAATTTCAATGTATAATTTCACTGTTCAGGTTTCTGGTTCATCCCGGTATTGCTCCCGATTTGAGTAAATTTTTATAGGTTGTCCAGGGATTAGAAGCCTTACACGGTCTTTTCAAACTCCTTTTTTTATAATAAAAAAAATGAAACTATGCTGAAAAACTGTCCCGGTACACTGAAAAAAGGTTAGGGCGTTCAAAGCGCCACGTGTAGTCGAACAACTGCGCTCGAGTTTTGAGTAGACGCTCTCCGATTTTAGCGCAGTATACGTCCTAAAAATGAAAACTGACGCTCTCAATGTTTACAAACAATGCGCGAGTACCATTCATGAGCTATGGTCGCGTGAATGTTGTCCTAAAAGCGGAGAGTATACGTCCTAAACAGAAGCGCAAGGACAGCATAGCCGTTAGAGCAACATTTGCCACAGAGAGGACATCTTTTGCGCAAACCTTTTTTCAGTGTATTGGGTCCTGTACCTTACTTCCATCTATAATACGCCAACCACCTGGCGATATCTATTCATTCTACTTGTCCCACGCAGCTCGTTATGAGAGAGACGCGCGCGTGCGCGCAGCTTACCCTAAATCCCGCATTAATTTCTAGCGCGCTTCTTGTGTCACTTTCTGATCTTCGCCTTATACACGCTGATTATGCGAAGTTTACCCCCGGAGTTATATGACGCGTTTATATATGTATATACATGTCCCGTCTGACGTGCCGTTAACGCTCAACTCTCTTATATCGAATGGGAAAGAAAATAAACGTTAACTGCGTGTTAGTTTACGACCTCTAGGATTGACTGTGAATTGGCCTGTTTGATGTGCATTGGTTTCGATTTTGATTGTTGAGTATATTATTGTGATAGATGCATCGCTATCATTGTTATAACTTTATTAACATCTCTTTAGTAATTCATAGTTTTGTAAAATTGGTCAAATTTGCTTTTGTCTTTTATCATACCTATTTTCTAATGCAGGGAGTAAGCAAAAACCAACGATAATTTCAACCGAGAATACAGAATAATTGTAAATAAACTATATTAATGATACCTTGTATCCGCAATACAACACTTGCATCTTCTCTCTGCAACACGTATAAATTTGTAAAGAACATACAAGAAGAATAAACAATCGGTTTCCGATGATGCTAACATTTTCGGAAACCACTTTTGAAGTATAGCGCAAATATAGAAAGTGGCTCTGAAAAACAAACATCGTTGTGGATGTGAGGCAACGGTGAAGAGGAGGGGGGGGGGGGGGTCAGCCTCTCGCCTGTTATCGTTTTATTCCAATAAGCCATTATTGATTAAAGTCGTATAGCCGGAAATGGTTATTGGATTTTCGGAGGAGGGGATATTGTGGGGATCATCGAATTTGCGGGTAGCGAGGGCGAATTATTGGTTGTCAGTCGTGATATGGATGTCGCTACAAATAGCCGTGCATGCTTGCATCAGCGTTGGAGCAATAAATTCTGAATTATTGTCGTTCTCGTCGTGTACGTGCTTATAAAAGAAGCTTGTCCGAATGCATTTTTAACTGCTTAACGCTGAAAAATGCATAGCGAGCGAACGAAGGATATATCTATAGATCGTCGTAGCAGATGTGCGACTTGACTCCTCGGAAATAAAATATTGATTGTGTGTCGGCACGATGTTTGGATTCAGTTGAGTAATTGTATAGACATGCGGTATGTTATTCTTAGTGACATCGTTTGGAGAGAGAAAAAAAAGAAACATGTATAGGATTTATGTATAAACGGTGCTATTCTAATGTTACCCAATACCAGCAAAATTTAAAAGATTTTCAACGTTAGAAGTTTCAAGAGTACGCGCGCTTTCTCAACCCCACTTGTATTGCAGTTCATTGCTCTTGAAGCTGCCGTAAAAAAAGTTAAGTGGCATTTGTCGTATATTTGCTTTCATGCGCAATAAAAAGCACCATAACGCGTCCTTGATACGGTTACCTTCCACGACATTTATTCTATCATGCAGCATTTTAACCCTAACGTATACAATTTCCTGCTACACATGTGTGTCGTTTCGCAGTGTAACCCAAAAATTGTCCAACCCCATGTGACACGTGGGCAACCGCATGCTCTCGTCGTCAGCGACACGTAAAAATAGATCAAAGGTCGATGTGAGAACCTCAAACTCTCTCTCTCTCTCTCTCTTCCTCACACACCGATGGACTGTAAATAAAGCACTCGAATTCCTCCTCTCGCGTGCACTCAAAGGTATTTAAATCCTTGACGCGATCACCCCTTCCGGCAAAAGCCTCCCTCTCTCTCTCTCTCTCTCTCTTGCCTCTCAGCAAGATGCTCTCGGTACTCTCTTTTCGCCAGCGTATAGAGAACGAGTGGGCGAGCGCAGGCGCGTGGCAAACTTTACGAGGCAATTGCTTTTAACGGCTCCGGCGACGGCTGCTGACGCCCCGATATTGACGCCAGCGCGCGCAAGCACCCGATGAGCCAAGCGAGAGCTGTCCGATTGTAAATCGTAAATTTTTCTTTTTTTTCTCACTCCCACATCTCGTTGCAATTTTCGGAATCGATCGTCATGGTTTCCTTTTTTTCTCTGAGGATTTTTGGCGAGTGAACTTTGGTACCGAGAATTTCAGAGTTTGACCTGATTCACGTACGTACCGCCTGGAGCGAGGGAATTTAGCAATTTTGCGGTGGGTCAATCTGTCGAGTAATTTAGATATGAGGATAAAAATTGGAGCGAGGAGGGAGACGAGATTTTAGGAGCGCGAGAAGTTAAATGTGCAATTTGAATTCAAGATTATGAGGGAGCCCGGGTTTAAGAGATCAATGAAGAGTTTTATAACTTGTGTTACTCGAGGAACGATGAAGAGGTTCGATGGAACGAGGCGATGTAGAAGAGAATATTTTTTAATCTTTGTTATGGCAAGAATTATTTTTGATCCTTTACTAATGATATTGATGCTGGTGTTTTATGAGAATTGCGTTTTTCAATGTACACTATAAACATATACTTGGTATATTTAAAATTTAATATTCAGGTTATATTTTGTATATAATGCGAAAAAATTAACTTATCAGATGAAAAAGTTGATGGATCTGGTCGTAAAATTTTATGACTTCATATATGCACGCATTATTTTCACATGCTTACATATACTGATGCGCCGATAATACTAAAAACTTTATGACAAATTATTCGATCTACCCAATATAAGGTAAATATGATATCAAAAATAAATGAAACGGTATTGGAATTATTTTTTATACCTTACTGTCAATTTTCAAACAACAATTTGCAATTTATTTTTAAATACATTTTTACATTTTTATGATTAATAATTAATGCAATAATTTGGAACATCCGTTATAAGTAATTGAAGTTTATAATGGAAGTATTTTATAACTGAAAGTGAGCATTTGGAATCAGTAAAATTTGTTGTTTAAAATAAGTAACAAAAAAAAAATATTTAACAATAAAACCTCAAAAACATAAAAAAGTTGTAGAAATACACAAAACACGGACAGTTAAACCCAACTCACATCAGAATAAAATACCCATAATAAAATAAAATTTCCTTTTCCGATCTACAAACGTACCCCATAACACTTCAATTCAACAATTTTTTCTTCCTTCAAACCCCTTTGAAAACTTCGATAAAAATTTATCTTCATCCACGACACTTTCCACAAACTTATTTACGCACTCCTATCCGCACCACACCTCCGACCGCACTATATAGAACTCTAAATTCTCTCCACGGTTTCTCTCTTTCTCTCTCTTTCACTCACACTACCGTATATATCTATATCAAAAAAAGAAAAAAAAACGAACGGGACACGTTCGTTCGAGCGAGAATTATACGAGGGTAACTGGCGAGCGTGGGAGCTTTCAGCGTCCTATACTACTTACTCGGACACTTTAGTCGCGGTGGCAGTGGCGAGCTCTTATTTAAGTTATATTCGGCGACTCTCTTTCTCTCCTGCGGCTATAGCGCAAAGGAGAATGAATTTCTTTCATAAATGGCCCTCGGGGAACAGCGCACGCGCAGCGCGCAACTTTACGCTCGCCCCGTTGCTTTTTACTGACACTCCGGCTAAATCTTTTACGCGGTAGTTGATACCCTCCCCGCGAGTCGCGGAAAGTTCTCGGAATGATTAAAGATTCCGCCTTTTATTGTTTTTTCGCGAGCGTATATATATATATATAAGTATACTGGGAGTTCGCTTTATTCGCGCGAGGACTACGATTTGTCTCTGTAATTGCGGAAAATTAAGGTCAGCGCGGCGCGGAGAAACGCGAGCTCGTATCGTTGGGGTAATAACGTTCATGATGTTGACTTCCTCGTGGAATTCGGAAGTATTTTTCCTTCGCGAAATTAGTTGAGTGATGAGTATGGATTGCAAGTACGGGTTGTTTAAAGATATAAGCTTCAAAGCTTGGGTATTAATGTTTTATAAAATTAGATTTAGTCAAGTGCGCTACGCGCGGGTAATATAAATATCGGCAATAAAAATATTATCAATAGATATATTATGGATGAATCATAATTAAAATAAAGTCTTCTGTACATACATCATAAATTATAGTGAAATAAAATAAAATAAAATGTTTTTATAGGTATACATATACTTAAGAACCTGCAATATAAGAACATTCATTCTTAATACATATAATCATGTTATAGTAAAATATTGATAATAAATACAACAAAACTTAATCACAATATTATTTTAATTTATAAATATTTATTATCATTTAAAACTTTCAAAATATCGCGTCTTTTTAAAGATCAACCAATCACAACACGTTTTAGTCGGCTTCACTTTTTTAAGAAGGGATTTAATATATGAAATTTTCAAACGAAATTCTTGATTGTACTCTTATAATTTTATTCACTTTGGTATAAATATTTCCATAGCATGTTATCAAGAATTTACGTATTATATTTTATGCTAGTATTAATATTTTAACATTTCACTAAAATTCGTTTCATTTGGAATTTTGTATCTCCTTTTAACAATGCCGAAAATCAAAAATACTTTTATAACATTGTTATAAGAGTTGATTGAAAAATTTTTCGATGAAATCTTCGTATGTTGTAGAATATAAGTAAAACGAATAAAAATAAAATTTGGAGAAATAATCCAATTTAAATTAAAAATAATTATTGAATAACTGGGATACCATCTTTTCAACCATATATAGAGGTTATTAATTAATAACAGCTTTTTGTATATATTCTCTCACATATACTCAAAATCTCACCGTTAAATTATTTACGGTCAACAACTTTTAGCACTACGCACGAAAAAAAAATTAATCCTTTTTACACCACAATCTCACTGCTTAATGGCCACTTTTAATGTCCGAACATCTACGTGTATACACGCATATTTCCGGAAACTCAAGCGAAGTCTCTTCCTTTCTCTCTCTCTCTCTCTCGCCATTAGTTTTTTTTTTCGCTCATGCTTTTTACGATCTGTACGCAGTGCGGCCGGCCGCGCAAGCATTGCGATGATTTTCATTTTAAAAGGCATGCCACGTTATAGGGGCTTACCTCGCGCAAATATATAATCCATTTCATATTTTTTTTCCAGATGCTCCCTACTGGCAACCAACAAGAGAGGAGAGGAGAAGAGAAGAACAGGACGACTCTAGTGTACGTGACGTACATAATATTCGCGTTTTATTTTTTAATAAAAATTTGCTCGCAAGGAGAAATCGTGTGATAATAAGTGGAGAGCACGGTGAGTGGAATGAATGCTCGTGCTATTGCTGAATTTTAAAATTTTCAGTTTGAATAGGGAAAATAAAAATATTTAAGTTGCTAGTGTATTTTTGTCGAATTTTTGTTATGATTTGGTTGAATGCGATCGAACGATATAATACGTAGTAGAATAAAGAATAGTGCATACGCTATAAACCAAAATTTTAGAGAAAAAATTGTATTTGCGAGTGGAAATATATTATCGGTTTAAAAAACTATTGAGTAAATGGAATAAAATTTCTTTTCATACAATGATTTTAAAACTATTTACAGTAACCTTATAGGTTAACTTGAATAAGCTATAATATTTGACGTTGCAAGCGTGAAATATTTTAATAATTTTCTTTTGATATAATTTCATATGATATTGTTGAAAGAAAAAAGCTCTTGTACAATAAAAAATATAAATTATTTCTGTATTTTTATGATTCTTTTTAAAACCATTTATATCCACATTTATAATTCCTATTTAAATATTTTATTCGTACTATTGTTACTCATCTGATTAAATTTGACCAAAAATAACATAAGTTCTATCGAGAAATTATTTTCAATACTAGTTTTTTAGAGTGATGAACTACCTCAAATTAAAATATTCAAAGCGAAAATTGTGATTGTAAAATATATCGAATGTACTAGTATCTTTTTTGAAATGTACATAGAAAAACTTACTCTTCAAAACAATGAAATTAAAAAAATATAAAAATTTCCAACATCAAATATTTTCTTCACATAATATTCTAGAAAATACCTAAAGTCGATTTATTTATTATCTATTTTATTCAAAACTTTGCCGATAAAAATTGAAGGTCAAGAGCAGTTAAATTTTTAATGCACGCTCTGATTGGTCTAATACTCTTAAAAAATTATTTAATACGGTTCATTTAATAATGTTTGGGTAACATTTGCTAATGTGATAAAATTGAAGGCTCAATGTTTGTTTTAGCTAAACGTTAAACATGTTTTGGTGGTAATTTTTAATAAAAATATATTGAGATAAACGATCAGTCAGAATATCGGACATTGTATGGAACAGTAATTCTTGCTAATTTGTTGTATGCTTCATGTACTATTATTAATTACAACAGATGATTGTAAAAAGAGTTACAGAAAAAGTATACGATTAAAATTACCGATACAAGTATCTCAACTAAAAGTTTAACATTTTTCAAAAATAAGTTTCATGTAGTCTTGAACAGAAATTCATTAATATTCAATTTCATAAACGATTGCACAATGAGTAAAGCATATTTTCTCAGCAAAGTAGTTCGCAAGCACCTCGGAAAATATTAAGCGCGCCCTAATTTCTAATGCGTATATAAACTTCCATTTCCACAATGGCTCAAGCCTGAAAATCTAGTTTAACATAAATATTAAAGAGCAAATGCAGAAGCTCGTGAATTCAAACATTGGATTTCTATAGGAGGAGCGGAGGCCGACCCGGGGGACTATTTCACAAAGAAAAGAGAGAGAGAGAGAGAGAGAGAAAGAGAGGGAGAAAGAGGATGGAGAGAAACGTTGCTATATGCATTGGGAAGACGCAAGCAAAAGAAGCGTCATATAAACCAGAGAGCGAGAGAGAGATAGATAAAAAGAGAGAAAGAGAAAGAGCAAAAAAATCAAAGAATATGGAGGATGGGAAAAAACGATAAGCGTGCGTATAGAAGAAGTGCAAATCTTTAAAAAGAACAATGAGAGAACTCGCGGAGAAATAGATTGCGAGGACGAGCAAACCAGGAGAAAAATCGAACGGACTCCGCATGTACGTTTGACCACTTGAATAAGACCTTGATTTTCTGACTCGAAGGTGAAATATCCCACCGGAAATCCTCTAATCGGAAATAGCCATTTCTGTACGATACAAAGGGACGTTGTCGACGATTCGTATGAAAACATTCCCGGGAGATCTATTCCTCTCTCTCTCTTTCTCTCTCAGCGTTTTTTCCCTTTTCTCTCGCTCTCTCGCCACTATAAATTTGACTTTTTTCTCCATTCGAGAGCGCGTCGAATGTAATCGTTCGAAATAAGAATGGAGGGGGGGTGGGTGGGCGTGAGAATAAAGGGAAAGAGAGAGAGAGCGAGAGAGAGAGAAGGTTCGAGCGGGAGGACAGTTCGAGAGAAGAAAAAGCTCTGATACTTAAGTAGATTTATCGATTCGTTTTATTCCGCGGGAGGTTTTTTCCATACCGCGCTAATGACGCGCTATATTTATGTTGCGCATGCGTGAGTCACGAAGTATATGCAGCGTTAAAATATGCAAGTGTTTGCAATTTTGTCGATTGTTTCCTCCTCTTCGCTTTTAGATATGACCGCTACTCGAGAGAGCCTTACAATTTCGCCAGAGCAAAATTTCTTAATTCTATTATAACTAAAATTTGAGCTGTACAAATGATTTTCCCTCCATTCAGAGTCTATTTTGCGCATTTTCCACAATGGATATATATCTGTATGTTCGTATGTAATCAAATTACCTGATTATCTCAGCGAATTTTCGATGGATCTAAATGGGTTTTGAGGAATATACTCCCCTAATTATACCTAACTGGTGGTTTTCAAATAACAAAGATCGACGAAAAATTTTTAAAATGCGAGCACAAAGAAATATCTCAAAAAATCGATTTTTAAGCCTAATGTCTAGAAAAATTAATTTTAAGCTAATATCTACAGACCTATTTGCTAAAACTAATTAAAATACACCTTTTCCCATTGGGAGTTATTGCTACAAACAATATTTACCAACACAAATGCGAAATAACGGCAAAAAAGATCAAAAATGGACGATTTTCGGCTATAACTCGACAGGATTTGATTTTACACATACATGTTAAATACAAAAGTTCTAGATAATAATAAAACAAAACGTTTTCTGATTTAATATTTTCATGTAAGATGAATTCCTGACGAGTTAGACCTACAAAAACGAATTTAAATGCCCAAATATACAGAAAAGTTGAATGCAATTGTTGTAGAATATAAGAAAACCAGACTAGACATTTAACATTTTCATGTACAATCAATTCCTCATGAGTTACTATATAACAAGGTTTTAGTTTATGCAAAAGTGTTAGAAACAAAAATTGTAGATAATAATAAAAAAATTATTTTTATTAGTATTTGAAGTTTTGCAATTTTTGCTCTGGTGAAAATATAAGGTTATCCTGAGAAATGCGGTCATGTCTATAATGTAAAAACGAAGTTTTCACATAGAGTGGAAGGTGGTGCGATGAGCGAGAGGGTTGGCGTGTCGAGGACAGCGAGACACTTAGGGAGCACAGCCCCCTAGATTATATTGTTTAACTTTTTCGTACATAAAATCAAAGAATTTGTTACGTCGAGTGCCTGATGAAATTGGTGGTCGAAATAACGACCAGCCCCGTCCTGAAAAGGTTAATCACGTTCATACGCGACCGCAGTCAGAAACTTTTTTTTCCTGTCAAAGTTAAGGTTTCAATTTTACTCAAGAACGTTGTGTCTTATTTGATCTACGATTCTTTTAATCTCGTTAAAACTTTGAACACACTTCAACGGCGCGATAAACAAAATAATCTAATGCTAATTCACTTAGAAACTTTTAAAAAGTTCAGCATGCAACTGGTGGGAAACGTTAATTCAAAATAACATATAATAACAATTCTAGTATCTATAATACTGCGGGTAAAATCGGCGACAAAAATAATGCACTTGGATTGATAAAAGTCTCCTGCAAAGAGAGAAAAAGAGACTCTTTACCATACTTTGGTCGACCGACATGAATCACTCCATAAATGCACGAAATTTACCAGTAGCGAAAGCGAGAAAGAGGCGCGGAGACGGAAAGCAGACCCTGCACACGCGTGCCGCATGGAAAAGTCCTCGGTCGGCGCGCGCGAGCGAGACAAAAGTCCACTTTCCAGGCGAAAAACCGCATATACTTGTGTCTCTCGGCGAGCCTCTCTTCTACAGTCGTAGCTGTCGGCGAAGTTGGTAAATTAAACTTTTTTTCGACCGCGCGACACCGGGAGAAAAACTTTGCCGCCTCGAACTTTCGAGGAATCTCAATACGCCGAGTTCTTCTCTCCTTTCCTCTTTCTCTCTCTGTCTCTATCTCGTCGAGAGCTTTACCTTCGCACTGCTGTGTGAGAGAGAGAGAGTATCTCTCTACTCGGCGAGCAATACTCGTCGGCTTAGCGCTTTGGACCGCGCCTTTGGCGGTTGGGCGGACGTCTATGCTGGGATCTTGTCTCTCTCTCTCTTTCTCTCTGTGTGTTTCGTCTCTCAGCTTGATAGCCGCCCCCGGGGATGAAGAGAGATAAGGATTAAGGTAGTGGGAGTAAGAGAGAGAGAGAGAGAGAGATGGGTGATGCGGGAGATGCACGGATCTTTGGACTTGGAATAAACAAGGATTACGATTTGCTAATTCCGGATGATTGCGAGGAGGATGTGTTTGTACCCAGTAGTTTTATTGGTCGGAAAGTCGGCACATCTGCCGTTCCTTTGCAATTTACAGGAGCTCATTGATATAATGATCATCAATCGGTCACGATTATTCGACCGTTATTCGAAATCGTTTGCCATTTATAAGCTATGTAATTGATCAAACTACGTTATTAGTTTAGGAGGATCAGTTATGATTTTAATTCAAAATTATATAGATTATAATACTTCGAAATATGCATTTATTAAATTACGCGAAGAACGATTATACATTGTATAGATCATGTGCTGTGTAAAATTGTGCAGAATGTACGGATTAAACTTAACGGTTGGGATATTATTACGATAATTATTAATCAATAACGTTAATATTATTACGGTTAATGAGTTATTTTATTAACTATATTTAACTCTTAGGATCAAATGTATATTAAATCTTGCTGTGGATTAAAATTTACTACATGAATCAATCATTGCTACATTATTACTCTATATTAGAATATTCACTTGGACATACGTATTTCTCCATTCGCATGAAACACTATATCAACAAGACCCGCACGCACGCACGCACGCACGCACGCACGCACGCATACACACACACACACACACACACACACACACACATATATATACCCTGTACATACTTTCAATCAAGAAGAAAAACGCTGACAGGTACAAGGCGAGAAGTTAAGGGAACGAGGTATACGCGGTAGACCGAGCGAGAAACTCTCGTCCTCGGGAGGCGCACTGCCCTTAAACTATAAACTCGCCACGTAGATTCAACCCTCTCTTACCATCCCTCTTCCTACTCGGTTGCCTTCTGAAGGCAAGTTAACGGCTCGGAGCTTTTATTGTAAACGCGAAGTTGTCTACGCGCGCGCGCGCCCTGTGCCGCAGAGGGGTTGGGAGAAGTACACTAGACAGACACGAGCGAGAGAGAGAGAGAGAGAGAGCAAAGGGATGAAGAAGAAGGCAGAGAAGGGGAACTAGATGGAAGAAACGTTCCGAATGGAATGACCCATTCGTTCGTTTCTAAGGCAATAACAATGAGAAACGAGGGACGAAAGAGTGAGAGAGAGAATGCGATTCGAGATGCTTTCTCTTTCTCTTTCTCTAAGAAAGACGAGCTTCAAGAGAATATTCTTCGTCTCTCTCTCGCGTTCACTTGCTCTATCTTTCTTTATCTCAGAGCTGAGATGGCGAACGACGTTGCGCCGTTCAGATGCCGGGAGGTTTAAACACTCGTCCATTGGGGTGTGTATCTGCAGCAAATGCGTTTATTCGAATCTTATTGTTCGACGATCGGCCCCTTGAGATGGGAATATAACCGTTCGGATCTTAATAAGGTAAGGCTTAAAAAGGTAATATATGGACATTGGTAAATCATATTTTAAGAAATATATTATACATTTTTTATGGATTTAATGGATTTGAACTTTTCTTATCAATTATTTTAACCTATATTTTAGTCTAATCTAACCTCTGAAAAAGATGTTCATTAATGATCATTACGATATTCATTATTTTACTATATTTTTTTTAGAAATTTGAAAAATTAACATTCATTGTATCTCATGAATTTGTTTGAATATTTTGAATGCGAGTGTTTGAATGTATAATTATTTATAAAATACGTTACATATCATCAACAAAAAATAAATGAACGTTTATTGTATACGAAATTAATTAAAAAGATCTCATTACACATTGAAATTTCCTTTTATATGTAAAGGATAATAAATCATAATAAAATGTTCAAATAAATATTCTGACCTTTCATTCGAATAATAATTTTTGTCACATCTTCTATTTCCATCAAAAATAATCCACGACCCGTGAAAAACAAAGTGCCATGCATCGCATATCGCACGTCTCTCTCCACATCTTCATCTTTTTTCCGAAAATGTAAGATGACCCACAGAGATCGTCGAACTCCCGGGAACCGAATTGATTCGTCGGCAATGCAGCCATGTTCTCTCTCTCTCTCTCTCTCTCTCTTGCCATTTCACCGTCACTGCCCGCGGGCACTCGCGGACTGCATGTCAAAGCCATTGGCACGTAATATCGACGACTCTATATCGTCGTCGTCGTCGCCGTCGAGAGCACGTATCGCCTACCCTTGCGCGCGCAAAGGATTCATCCACTGCGGATCGGTAATTACGTTAGAGACACGACCGAGACATACATACATATACAGAGATGTATACATGTATGTATAAGTGCTGCGGCAAAAAAATAGTAAAAAAACGTATAGCTATGGATAATAAATGTGACACGCTGTACGGAGAAAAATAGTATAATAAATACTAAAATAATCTATAAAAAAAATTACTATAATGTGTAGGAAAAGTGTGATATATCAGCCGAATAATAATTTCTATTATGTAACATAGTAAAATTTACACATAATCATCTTTGCTATTTAATATAGCAATTTTTATTATTCAATATAGTA